>WQNJ02000483.1:0-140006 GCA_016584745.2 Phylloscopus trochilus trochilus | reverse complement strand
GGAATTTTGGGGGGGGATTTTGGGGGGGATTTTGGGGGGGATTTTGGGGGGGATTTTGGGGGGGATTTTGGGGGGGATTTTGGGGGAGGATTTTGGGGAGGATTTTGGGGGGATTTTTGGGGGGATTTTTGGGGGATTTTTGCGGGAATTTTGGGGGAATTTTGGGGGAATTTTGGGGAGGATTTTGGGGGGATTTTGGGGCGGATTTTGGGGCGGATTTTGAGGGAATTTTGAGGGAATTTTGAGGGAATTTTGGGGAATTTTGGGGGAATTTTGGGGGAATTTTGGGGGGATTTTGGGGGGATTTTGGGGGGATTTTGGGGGGATTTTGGGGGGATTTTGGGGGAATTTTGGGGGAATTTTGGGGGAATTTTGGGGGAATTTTGGGGGATTTTGAGGGGATTTTGAGGGGGATTTTGAGGGGGATTTTGAGGGGGATTTTGAGGGGGATTTGGGAGGGATTTTGGGGGATTTTTGGGGGGATTTTGGGGGGGATTTTGGGGAGGATTTGGGAGGGATTTTGGGGGATTTTTGGGGCGATTTTGAAGGGGAATTTTGGGGCAATTTTGGGGGGATTTTGGCGGGAATTTGGGGGGATTTTGGGGGAATTTTGGGACGCACCGATGACCAGGCAGGGGGCGGGCCAGCTGTAGGGGTCTTTGAGGAACAACGAGACCACCTGGATGGGATCCACCAGGATGCCGTACCTGCGGGGACAGGGGGAGATGGAAACGGCCCCAAAAATACCCCAAAATATCCTCAGAGCAGCCAAAAATCACCCTGGGGGAGCCCAAAAACATCCCCTAAAATAACCCCAAAACCTCCCAAAAATCACCCTGGGGGAGCCCAAAAACATCCCCTAAAATAATCCCAAAACCTCCCAAAAATAACCCAAAAACATCCCCTAAAATAACCCCAAAACACCCCAAAATCACCCTGGGAGAGCCCAAAAACATCCCCTAAAATAACCCCAAAACACCCAAAATAACCCAAAAACATCCCCTAAAATAACCCCAAAACACCCCAAAATCACCCTGGGAGAGCCCAAAAACATCCCCTAAAATAACCCCAAAATAACCCCAAAATAACCCAAAAACATCCCCTAAAATAACCCCAAAACATCCCTAAAATAACCCCAAAACCTCCCAAAATAACCCAAAAACATCCCCTAAAATGACCCCAAACACCCAAAAATCACCCTGGGAGAGCCCAAAAACATCCCCTAAAATAACCCCAAAACCTCCCAAAAATAACCAAAAACATCCCCTAAAATGACCCAAAACCTCCAAAAATAACCCAAAAACATCCCCTAAAATAACCCCAAACACCCCAAAAATAACCCAAAAACATCCCCTAAAATAACCCCAAAACCCCCAAAATCACCATGGGAGAGCCCAAAAACATCCCCTAAAATAACCCCAAACACCCAAAAATCACCCGCAAAATAACCCAAAAACATCCCCTAAAATACCCCCAAAAATAACCCTGGGAGAGCCAAAAACATCCCTAAAATAACCCCAAACACCCCAAAATAACCCAAAAACATCCCCTAAAATAACCCCAAACACCCCAAAAATAACCCAAAAACATCCCCTAAAATAACCCCAAAAACACCCAAAATAACCAAAAACATCCCCTAAAATAACCCCAAACACCCCAAAATAACCCAAAAACATCCCCTAAAATGACCCCAAAACACCCCAAAATCACCCAAAATCATCCCCTAAAATAACCCCAAACACCCCAAAATAACCCAAAAACATCCCTAAAATAACCCCAAAACACCCCAAAATAACCCAAAAACATCCCCTAAAATAACCCCAAAATACCCCAAAAATCACCCTGGGGGAGTCCAAAAAACATCCCCTAAAATAACCCCAAAACCTCCCAAAATCACCCCAAAAACATCCCCTAAAATAACCCAAAACACCCCAAAATAACCCAAAAACATCCCCTAAAATAACCCCAAACACCCCAAAATAACCCAAAAACATCCCTAAAATAACCCCAAACACCCCAAAATAACCAAAAACATCCCCTAAAATAACCCCAAACACCCCAAAAATCACCCTGGGAGAGCCCAAAAACATCCCCTAAAATAACCCCAAAACCTCCCAAAAATAACCAAAAACATCCCCTAAAATAACCCCAAAACCTCCCAAAAATCACCCTGGGAGATCCCAAAAACATCCCCTAAAATAACCCCAAAACACCCCAAAATAACCAAAAACATCCCCTAAAATAACCCCAAACACCCCCAAAATAACCCAAAAACATCCCCTAAAATAACCCCAAAACCCCCCAAAAATAACCCAAAAACATCCCCTAAAATAACCCCAAACCCCCAAAATAACCCAAAAACATCCCCTAAAATAACCCAAACCCCCCAAAAATAACCCAAAAACATCCCCTAAAATAACCCCAAACCCCCCAAAATCACCCCAAAAACATCCCTAAAATAACCCCAAAACCCCCAAAAATCACCCTGGGAGAGCCCAAAAACATCCCCTAAAATAACCCCAAACACCCAAAATAACCCAAAAACATCCCCTAAAATAACCCCAAACACCCCAAAATAACCCAAAAACATCCCCTAAAATAACCCCAAAACCTCCCAAAATCACCCAAAAACATCCCCTAAAATAACCCAAAACACCCCAAAATAACCCTGGAATACCCCCAAAAAATGCCAAAACCACCCCAAAAATAACCCCAGGATATCCCAAAATAACCCCGGGATACCCAAAAACATCCCCAAAAATAACCCCAAAGCACCCCAAAAACCATCCAAAAACACCCCAAAAATAACCCTGGGATGCCCCCAAATCCCAAAAAAATTACCCCCCAAACACCCCAAAAATAACCCCGGAATACCCCAAAAATAACCCTAAAACACTCCAAAAAAAACCCTGAGAGAGCCCAAAAAACATCCCAAAAAATCCCAAAAATAACCCTGGGACACCTCAAAAAATCCCCAAAAACACCCCAAAAATAACCCTGGGAGAGCCCAAAAAACATCCCAAAAACCACCCCAAAAATAACCCTGGAAAAACCCCAAAAAATCCCCAAAAACACCCCAAAAATAACCCCGGGATACCCCCAAAAAACACCCCAAAAATAACCCCAAAACACCCCCAAAAAACCCCAAATTAACCCCAAAATAACCCGGAGATACCCCAAAAAACATCCCAAAAAAATCCCCACAAATAACCCTGGGATACCCCCAAAAAACAGCCCAAAAATATCCCCCCAAACACCCCAAAATAACCCTGGGAGAGCCCAAAAAACATCCCAAAAAACACCACAAAAATAACCCCAAAACACCCCCAAAAAAACCCAAATTAACCCAAAAATAACCCGGAGATACCCTAAAAAACATCCCCAAAACTTCCCAAAAATAACTCCAGAATATCCCCAAAACACCCCAAAAATAACCCCAAAGCAGCCCAAAAGTAACCCCAAAACACCCCAAAAAACCCCAATTAACCCAAAAATAACCCTGAGATACCCCAAAAATAACCCCCAAAACCACCCCAGAAATAACCCCGGGACACCCCAAAAATAACCCCAAAAATAACCCCCAAAACACCTCCAAAATAACCCTGGGAGAGCCAAAAAACATCCCCAAAACACCCCAAAAATAACTCCAGAATATCCCAAAAAAATCCCAAAAAATCCCAAAAATAACCCTGGAAAAACCCAAAAAATCCCAAAACCACCCCAAAAATAAACCTCGGGATACCCCAAAAAACACCCCAAAAATATCCCCCAAAACACCCCCAAATAACCCTGGGAGAGCCCAAAAAACATCCCAAAAAATCCAAAAATAACCCTGGAAAAACCCAAAAAACCCCAAATTAACCCCAAAATAACCCGGAGATGCCCAAAAAACACCCCCAAAACCACCCCAGAAATAACCCCGGGACACCCCAAAAATAACCCCGGGATAGCCCAAAAACACCCCAAAAATAACTCCAGAATATCCAAAAAACAACCCAAAACACCCCAAAAATAACCCCGGGATATCCAAAAAAATCCCAAAAAACCCCAAAAATAACCCTGGAAAACCCCCCAAAAAATCCCCAAAACCACCCCAAAAATAACCTCGGGATACCCCAAAAAACACCCCAAAAATAACTCCCAAAACACCCAAAAATAACTCCCAAAACACCCCAAAAATAACCCTGGGAGAGCCCAAAAAACATCCCAAAAACCACCCCAAAAATAACCCCAAAACACCCCCAAAAAAACCCCAAATTAACCCCAAAATAACCCGGAGATACCTCAAAAATGACCCCCAAAACACCCCAAAAATAACCCCGGGACACCCCAAAAATAACCCCGGGATAGCCCAAAAACACTCCCAAAAATAACTCCAGAATATCCCAAAAAACAACCCAAAACACCCCAAAAATAACCCCGGGGACACCCCAAAGAACACCCCCAAAGCCCCCCAAAAATTAACCCAGGATGCCCCAAATCCCAAAAAAATTACCCCCCCAAAGCACCCCAAAATAACCCCGGGGTACCCAAAAAAAAATCCCCAAAAACACCCCCAAAAATAACTCCAGAATACCCCAAAAAACAACCCAAAAAATCCCAAAAATAGCCCTGGAAAAACCCCAAAAAATCCCCAAAACCACCCCAAAAATAACCTCGGGATACCCCAAAAAACATCCTAAAAAATCCCAAAAATAACCCTGGGACACCCCAAAAAAACCCCAAAAATATCCCCAAAACACCCCCAAAAATAACCTCGGGATACCCCAAAAAACATCCTAAAAAATCCCAAAATAACCCTGGGACACCCCAAAAAAACCCCAAAAATATCCCAAAACACCCCCAAAAATAACCTCGGGATACCCCCAAAAACACCCCAAAAATAACCCCAAAACACCCCAAAACAACCCTGGGAGAGCCCAAAAAACATCCCAAAGAATCCCAAAAATAACCCTGGAAAAACCCCAAAAAATCCCCAAAACACCCCCAAAATAACCCTGGGAGAGCCCAAAAAACATCCCAAAAAACCACCCCAAAAATAACCCTGGAAAAACCCCAAATAATCCCCAAAAACACCCCAAAAATAACCCTGGGAGAGCCCAAAAAACATCCCAAAAACCACCCCAAAAAATAACCCCAAAAAAACCCAAAAATAACGCCGGAAAAACCCCAAAAAGTCCCTAAAAAACCCCGGGATAGCCCAAAAAACCCCAAATTAACCCAAAACTGACCCCGGGACACCCCAAAGTCCCCGTGTTGGGGACAGTGCCACCCCCCTGGGGACAGTGCCACCCCCCTGGGGACAGTGCCACCCCCCTGGGGACACCCTGGGGACACCCTGGGGACAGTGCCACCCCTGGGGACAGTGCCACCCCCCTGGAGACAGTGCCACCCCACCCTGGGGACAGTGCCACCCCCCTGGGGACAGTGCCACCCCCTGGGGACACCCTGGGGACACCCTGGGGACAGTGCCACCCCCTGGGGACACCCTGGGGACACCCTGGGGACAGTGCCACCCCCTGGGGACAGTGCCACGCCCCTGGGGACAGTGCCACCCCCCTGGGGACAGAGCCACCCCTGGGGACAGAGCCACCCCCTGGGGACAGAGCCACCCCCTGGGGACAGTGCCACCCCACCCTGGGGACAGTGCCACCCCCCTGGGGACACCCTGGGGACAGTGCCACCCCCCTGGGGACAGTGCCACCCCACCCTGGGGACAGTGCCACCCCCCTGGGGACACCCTGGGGACAGTGCCACCCCCCCTGGGGACAGTGCCACCCCACCCTGGGGACAGTGCCACCCCAAATCCCACCCTGGGGACAGTGCCACCCCACCCTGGGGACAGTGCCACCCCCCTGGGGACAGTGCCACCCCAAATCCCACCCTGGGGACAGTGCCACCCCACCCTGGGGACAGTGCCACCCCCCTGGGGACAGTGCCACCCCAAATCCCACCCTGGGGACAGTGCCACCCCACCCTGGGGACAGTGCCACCCCCCTGGGGACAGTGCCAGCCCAAATCCCACCCTGGGGACAGTGCCACCCCACCCTGGGGACAGTGCCACCCCACCCTGGGGACAGTGTCACCCTCCTGGGGACAGTGCCACCCCCCTGGGGACAGTGCCACCCCAAATCCCACCCTGGGGACAGTGCCACCCCACCCTGGGGACAGTGCCACCCCCCTGGGGACAGTGCCACCCCACCCCTGGGGACAGTGCCACCCCCCCTGGGGACAGTGCCACCCCCCCTGGGGACAGTGCCACCCCACCCTGGGGACAGTGCCACCCCCCCTGGGGACAGTGCCACCCCCCTGGGGACAGAGCCACCCCACCCTGGGGACAGTGCCACCCCCCCTGGGGACAGTGCCACCCCCCTGGGGACAGTGCCACCCCCCCTGGGGACAGTGCCACCCCACCCTGGGGACAGTGCCACCCCCCTGGGGACAGTGCCACCCCCCCTGGGGACAGTGCCACCCCCCTGGGGACAGAGCCACCCCACCCTGGGGACAGTGCCACCCCCCCTGGGGACAGTGCCACCCCCCCTGGGGACAGTGCCACCCCACCCTGGGGACAGTGCCACCCCCCTGGGGACAGTGCCACCCCACCCTGGGGACAGTGCCACCCCTGGGGACAGTGCCACCCCCCCTGGGGACACCCTGGGGACAGAGCCACACCCCTGGGGACAGAGCCATCCCACCCTGGGGACAGTGCCACCCCCCCCTAGGGACAGTGCCACCCCCCTGGGGACAGTGCCACACCCCTGGGGACAGTGCCACCCCCCCCTAGGGACAGTGCCACCCCCCTGGGGACAGTGCCACCACCCTGGGGACAGTGCCACCCCCCCCTAGGGACAGTGCCACCCCCCTGGGGACAGTGCCACCCCTGGGGACAGTGCCACCCCCTGGGGACAGAGCCACCCCACCCTGGGGACAGTGCCACCCCACCCTGGGGACAGTGCCACCCCCCTGGGGACAGTGCCACCCCACCCTGGGGACAGTGCCACCCCCCTAGGGACAGTGCCACCCCCCTGGGGACAGTGCCACCCCTGGGGACAGTGCCACCCCCTGGGGACAGAGCCACCCCACCCTGGGGACAGTGCCACCCCCTGGGGACAGTGCCACCCCACCCTGGGGACAGTGCCACCCCTTGGGGACAGTGCCACCCCCCTGGGGACAGTGCCACCCCCCTGGGGACAGTGCCACCCCTTGGGGACAGTGCCACCCCCCTGGGGACAGAGCCACCCCCCTGGGGACAGTGCCACCCCACCCTGGGGACAGAGCCACCCCCTGTGCCCACCCTGGGGACAGTGCCACCCCACCCTGGGGACAGTGCCACCCCACCCTGGGGACAGTGCCACCCCCCTGTGCCCACCCTGGGGACAGTGCCACCCCCTGGGGACAGTGCCACCCCCCTGGGGACAGTGCCACCCCCTGGGGACAGTGCCACCCCCTGGGGACAGTGCCACCCCCCTGGGGACAGAGCCACCCCACCCTGGGGACAGAGCCACCCCCCTGGGGACAGAGCCACCCCCCTGGGGACAGTGCCACCCCTGTCCCTGTCCCTCACTTGATCAGGTTCTCCAGGAAGAGCCGCGCGTTGCTCAGCACCTGCGGGGACACCCAGGGGACACTGAGGGGACAACCTGGGGACACCCAGGGGACACCCAGGGGACACTGAGAGGACACCCAGGGGACACCCAGGGGACAACCTGGGGACAACCTGGGGACAACCTGGGGACAACCTGGGGACACCCAGGGGACACTGAAGGGACACCCTGGGGACACCCAGGGGACACTGAAGGGACACTGAGGGGACACCCAGGGGACACTGAGGGGACACTGAGGGGACATCCTGGGGACACCCAGGGGACACTGGGGGGACAACCTGGGGACACTGAGGGGACACCGAGGGGACACCCAGGGGACACTGAGGGGACACCCAGGGGACACCCAGGGGACACTGAGAGGACACTGAGGGGACACCCAGGGGACACTGAGGGGACAACCTGGGGACGCCCAGGGGGCACCCAGGGGACACTGAGGGGACGCCCAGGGGACATTGAAGGGACACTGAGGGGACACTGAGGGGACACCCGGGGGACACCCGGGGGACACTGAAGGGACATTGAGGGGACACTGAGAGGACACCCAGGGGACATTGAGGGGACACTGAGGGGACACTGAGGGGACACCCAGGGGACACCCAGGGGACACTGAAGGGACACCGAGGGGACACCCGGGGGACACTGAAGGGACACTGAAGGGACACTGAGGGGACACCCAGGGGACACTGAAGGGACACTGAGGGGACACCCAGGGGACACCCTGGGGACACCCTGGGGACACTGAAGGGACACTGAGGGGTCACCCTGGGGACACTGAGGGGACACCCAGGGGACACTGAGGGGACACCCAGGGGACAGGGCTGTCACCAACCCCCCCCAGCCCTTTGGGGACCCTCCCAGTGCCACCCCAGGTCGGTGCCACCCCCGGGGCCGCTGTGTCACCCCCGGTGTCACCGGGGCCGCTGTGTCACCGGGGCGGTGTCACCGGGGCCACTGTGTCACCCCTGGTGTCACCGGGGCAGTGGCAGCGGTGACAGGGACATGCCCGGGGCAAAGGTCACCCAGGGGACAAAGAGCTTGGGGACACTGCAGGGACAGGGATGGGGACCCTGGGGCCACCCCAGTGTCACCTCAGTGCCACCTCGGTGTCACCCTGGTGTCACCAAGGGGTCTGGGGGGCTCTGCACCCCCCTTGGGGACAGGATTGGGGTCCCCAATGTCCCCCTGGTGCCACCCCAGTGTCACCCTGGGGGCTCTGGATCCACCTGGGGACAGGGATGGGGTCCCCAGTGTCCCCTCAGTGTCACCTCAGTGTCACCTCAGTGTCACCTCAGTGTCACCCTGGTGTCACCAAGGGGTTGGAGGGGCTCTGCACCTCCCTTGGGGACAGAATTGGGGTCCCCAGTGTCACCCTGGTGCCACCCCAGTGTCACTTCAGTGCCACCCTGGGGGCTCTGGAGTCCCCTTGGGGTCTCCAATGTCACCCTGATGCCACCTCAGTGCCACCCCGGTGTCACCAAGGGGACCAGGAAGCCCCTGCCACCCCCCTTGGGGACAGGGCTGGGGTCCCCGATGTCCCCTCGGTGCCACCCCGGTGTCACCACAGGGACCAGGAGGGCTCTGCACCCCCCTTAGGATCCCCAGTGTCACCTCAGTGCCACCTCAGTGTCACCATAGGGACCAGGAGGGCTCTGCACCCCCCTCTTGGGGACACCAGTGGGGTCCCCAATGTCACCCTGGTGCCACCTCAGTGTCACCCCGGTGTCACCAAGGGGACCAGGAAGCCCCTGCCACCCCCCTTGGGGACAGGATTGGGGTCCCCGATGTCCCCTCGGTGCCACCTCAGTGTCACCCCGGTGTCACCCTGGTGTCACCGTGAGGACCAGGAGGGCTCTGCACCCCCCTTGGGGACAGGGCTGGGGTCCCCAATGTCCCCTCGGTGTCACCCCAATGTCACCCCAGTGTCACCCCGGTGTCACCGAGGGCAGTGGGGGTTCTCTGCCCCCCCCTTGGGGTCCCCAGTGTCCCCTCGGTGCCACCTCAGCCACGCCCCTGTCACCTCCCAACCGAATCCAACCCCCCCGCAGCGACACCCCCCCTTCCCCTATCGACCCTATCGCGACATGAGCGGGCGCTGTCGCGATAGGGAAGGGCTCCGTCCCGCCCCTCCCCGCGTGACGTCACGCCGACCACGCCCACCAACCCGGAAGGCGCCGCGCCCGCCGCCTGGGCGGGGGCGCTGTCGCGACACCCGGGTGGGGGGGGGGGCGCTGTCGCGACACCCGGGGGCGCTGTCGCGACTCACCAGCATCACGACGCACCAGTTGAGCACCCCCCGGTAGTTGCTGTAGCCGCTGGCGGAGCTGAGCAGCGACTCCTGCACCTTGTGACACCTGCGGGGGACAAATTGGGGACAAATTGGGGACAGTGAGGGGACAGCCTGGGGACAGTGAGGGGACAGTCTGGGGACAGTGCAGGGACACTCTGGGGACAGCCTGGGGACAGCACGGGGACAGTGAGGGGACAGTGTGGGGACAGTGAGGGGACAGCCTGGGGACAGCCTGGGGACAGTGAGGGGACAGTCAGGGGACAGCCTGGGGACAGTGAGGGGACAGCCTGGGGACAGTCTGGGGACAGTCAGGGGACAGCCTGGGGACAGTGAGGGGACAGCCTGGGGACAGTCTGGGGACAGTTGGTGACACACACGGGGACAGCCCCCCAGGGACACCCCCCAAACACTCCCGGGGTGGGGGATACACAGGGGGGTCCCCAGGGCTTGGGGACATCGCCGGGGGGGTGACAGACGGGACACAGGAGGGGACAGAGGGGACACAGGAGGGGACACAGGAGGGGACACAGGAGGGACAGAGGTGACACAGAATGTGACAGAGGTGACACAGCAGGGGACACAGGAGGTGACACAGGATTGACAGCAGTGACACAGGAGGGGACAGAGAAGGGGACAGAGGTGACACAGGAGGGGACACAAAGGGACAGGGGTGACACAGGAGGTGACACAGGAGTGACAGAGGGGACACGGGAGGGACAGAGAAGACACAGGAGGGGACACAGGAGTGACAGGGGTGGCACAGGAGGGGACAGAGGTGACACAGGAGGGGACACAGGAGTGACAGAGGGGACCCAGGAGGGACAGAGGAGACACAGGAGGGGACACAGGAGTGACAGCAGTGGCACAGGAGGGGACAGCGGTGACACAGGAGGGGACAGAGGTGACACAGGAGGGGACACAGGAGGTGACAGAGGGGACACAGGAGGTGACACAGGAGGTGACACAGGAGGGACAGGACCCCCCCGGGGGGGTTTTGTGGGGGGGCCCCAGGTGGGGAGGGGACACACGGGGGGGTCCCCAAGGCTTGGGGACATCACCGGGGAGGTGACAGCGGTGACGCAGGAGGGGACAGGGCGGTGGCAGCGCCACATCCGGGTCCAGAGTCCCCCCCACGTGATAAGATAGGGGGTGATTAGGGGTAATTAGCGCTAATGAGGCGGTGATTGGGGGGGGGGGACAGGGGGTCAGGGACAGGCCCTAAGGGGGGGTGGGGTCAGCAGGGCAGGGGCACCCCTGACCCCCCTTGGGGTGGCCCTGGGGGACTTTGGGGTGGCCCTGAACAGGTTTGGGGTGGCCCTGGGTGGTTTTGGGGTGCCCAGAGTGGGTTTGGGGTGGCCCTGGGGGGGTTTGGAGTGGCCCTGAACAGGTTTGGGGTGGCCCTGAATGGGTTTGGGGTGGCCCAGAGAGGGTTTGGGGTGGCCCTGAACGGGTTCGGGGTGGCCCTGAACGGGTTCGGGGTGGCCCTGGGTGGGTTTGGGGTGGCCCTGGGTGGGTTTGGGGTGACCCTGGGTGGGTTTGGGGTGGCCCCGGGGGGGTTTGGGGTGGCCCCGGGGGGGTTTGGGGTGGCCCTGAACAGGTTTTGGGGTGCCCAGAGTGGGTTTGGGGTGGGTCTGAGTGGGTTTGGGGTGACCCTGGGTGGGCTTGGGGTGCCCAGAGTGGGTTTGGGGTGGCCCTGGGGGGTTTTGGGGTGCCCAGAGTGGGTTTGGGGTGGCCCTGGGGGGTTTGGGATAGCCTTGAGTGGATTTAGGGTGCCCAGAGTGGGTTTGGGGTGGTCCTGAACAGGTTTGGGGTGGCCCTGAACAAATTTGGGGTGGCCCTGGGGGGGTTTGGGGTGACCCTGAACAGGTTTGGGGAGGACCTGGTGGGGGTTGAGGTGGCCCTGAAGGGGTTTGGGGTGGCCCTGAACAGGTTTGGGGTGGCCCTGGGGGGGTTTGGGGTGGCCCTGGGGGGGTTTGGGGTGGCCCTGAGAGGGTTTGGGGTGGTCCTGAGAGGGTTTGGGGTGGTCCTGGGTGGGTTTGGGGTGGCCCTGAATGGGTTTGAGGTGGCCCTGAGAGGGTTTGGGGTGGTCCTGAGAGGGTTTGGGGTGGTCCTGGGTGGGTTTGGGGTGGCCCCTGAACAGGTTTGGGGTGCCCTGAGTGGGTTTGAGGTGACCCTGAACGGGTTTGGGGTGGCCCTGAACGGGTTCGGGGTGGTCCTGAACAGGTTTGGGGTGGCCTTGAGTGGATTTGGGGTGCCCAGAGTGGGTTTAGGGTGGCCATGAACAGGTTTGGGGTGACTCTGAACAGGTTTGGGGTGGCCCTGAGTGGGTTTGAGGTGGCTCTGGGGGGGTTTGGGGTGGCCCTGAAAGGGTTTGGGGTGGCCCTGGGGGGGTTTGGGGTGGTCCTGAACAGGTTTGGGGTGCCCAGAGAGGGTTTGGGGTGGTCCTGAACAGGTTTGGGGTGGCCCTGGGTGGTTTTAGGGTGACCCGAGTGGGTTTGGGGTGGCCCAGAGAGGGTTTGGGGTGGCCCTGAGTGGGTTTGGGGTGACCCTGAATGGGTTTGGGGTGACCCTGGGCGGGTTTGGGGTCACCCTGGGTGGGCTTGGGGTGCCCAGAGTGGGTTTGGGGTGACCCTGAACAAATTTGAGGTGGCCCTGAACAAATTTGGGGTGGCCCTGAGTGGGTTTGGGGTGGCCCTGAGTGGGTTTGGGGTGCCCAGAGTGGGTTTGGAGTGGCCCTGGGGGGGTTTGGGGTGCCCAGAGTGGGTTTGGGGTGGGTCTGAGTGGGTTTGGGGTGACCCTGGGTGGGCTTGGGGTGGCCCTGGGTGGGCTTGGGGTGCCCAGAGTGGGTTTGGGGTGGCCCTGGGGGGTTTTGGGGTGCCCAGAGTGGGTTTGGGGTGGCCCTGGGGGGTTTGGGATAGCCTTGAGTGGATTTAGGGTGCCCAGAGTGGGTTTGGGGTGGTCCTGAACAGGTTTGGGGTGGCCCTGAACAAATTTGGGGTGGCCCTGGGGGGGTTTGGGGTGGCCCTGAACAGGTTTGGGTGGCCCTGGGTGGGCTTGGGGTGGCCCTGGGGGGGTTTGGGGTGACCCTGGGGGGGTTTGGGGTGACCCTGAACAGGTTTGGGGTGCCCAGAGTGGTTTTGGGGTGGCCCTGGGAGGGTTTGGGGTGGCCCTGGGAGGGTTTGGGGTGGCCCTGGGGGGTTTGGGGTGGCCCTGGACAGGTTTGGGGTGGCCCTGGACGGGTTTGGGGTGGCCCTGGGTGGGTTTGGGGTGGCCCTGAACAGGTTTGGGGTGACCCTGAACAGGTTTGGGGTGGCCCTGGGGGGGTTTGGGGTGACCCAGAGCGGGTTTGGGGTGGCCCTGAGCAGGTTTGGGGTGGTCCTGAACAGGTTTGGGGTGGTCCTGAACAGGTTTGGGGTGGTCCTGAACAGGTTTGGGGTGCCCAGAGTGGATTTAGGGTGGTCCTGAGTGGGTTTGGGGTGGACCTGGTGGGGGTTGAGGTGGCCCTGGGGGGGTTTGGGGTGCCCAGAGTGGGTTTGGGGTGCCCAGAGTGGGTTTGGGGTGGCCCTGGGCGGGTTTGGGGTGCCCAGAGTGGGTTTGGGGTGGCCAGAGTGGGTTTGGGGTGGCCCTGGGCGGGTTTGGGGTTTGGGGCTCCTGGACTGGGGCACCCGGGGCAGGGGGACACCCCTGGGGACCCCAACCATGGGCTGGGGATGAGGGGACATCCCCTGCAAGGGACAGGGGAGCCCCCAAAAGGACAGGGGGGACCCCAAACCAGGGGCAGGGGACAGTGGGACCCCCTGGGGACCCCCCAAGTGACAGAGGGACCCCAAATCAGGGACAGGGGGGACAGTGGGACCCCAAACAAGTGACAGAGGGACCCCAAACCAAGGACAGGGGACAGTGGGACCCCCCCAAAATGACAGAGGGCCCACACACAAGGGACAGGGGACAGTGGGACCCCCCTGGGGACCCCCCAAGTGACAGAGGGACCCCAAACCAAGGACAAGGGACAGTGGGACCACCTGGGGACCCACCAAGTGACAGAGGGACCCCAAAACTGGGGCAGGGGACAGTGGGATCCCCCCAAAATGACAGAGGGACCCCAAACAAGGGACAGTGGGACCACCTGGGGATCCCCACAAGTGACAGAGGGACCCCAAACCAAGGAGAGGGCACAGTGGGACCCCAAAGCAGGGACAGGGGACAGTGGGACCCCCTGGGGACCCCCACAAGTGACAGAGGGACCCCAAAACTGGGGCAGGGGACAGTGGGACCCCCCCAAAATGACAGAGGGACCCCAAACAAGGGACAGGGGACACCCTGGGTCCCCCCAAGTGACAGAGGGACCCCGAACAAGGGACAGCCATTGCTGGGGGGGGGTCGGTCACAGCCCCGCGCCCCCCCCAGACCCGGAGGAGGAGTCAGGACCCCCCGGCAGAGGGACACGGGGGTGACATGGAGGTGACACGGGAGGGTCACAGGGACAGGGGGGTGACACAGGTGGAGGTCACAGGGTCACGGGAGGGTCACAGATTGGGGGGTCCCAGGGACATGGAGGTGACACAGGAGGAGGGTCACAGGGACACGGGGGGTGTCACAGGGACACGGGGGTGACACGGGAGGGGTGTCACAGGGACACGGGGGGTGTCACAGGGACAGGGGTCACAGGGACACGGGGGGTGACACGGGTGGGGGTCACAGGGACACGGGGGGTGTCACAGGGACAGGGGTCACAGGGACACGGGGGTGACACGGGAGGGGTGTCACAGGGACACGGGGGGTGTCACAGGGACAGGGGTCACAGGGACACGGGGGGTGACACGGGTGGGGGTCACAGGGACACGGGGGGTGTCACAGGGACAGGGGTCACAGGGACACGGGGGTGACACGGGAGGGGGGTCACAGGGACACGGGGGTGACACGGGAGGGGGGTCACAGGGACTCAGGGGTCACAGGGACACGGGGGTGACACGGAGGTGACACGCGGGTGACACGCGGGTGACACGGCGGTGGCACGACACACGGCACGGCACGGCACGGCACAGCCGGGGCCGCCCCGCACCGGTCCCGGCGGTGTCGCAACCGGGAGTGGCGGGGCAGGGTTGGGACATCGCCCCGGGGACACGGGGGGGGGGGGGGCACGGGGACAGGGGGCACGGGGGGGAGGGACACGGGGACAGGGGGCACGGGCACCCCGGGGACAGCGGGGAAGGGGGGAGGGGACAGCCAGGGAAAAGGGGGGGACAGCGGGGGGACACCGTGGGCAGGGGGGGACACCATGGGAAGGGGGGGACACCGTGGGAAGGGGGGGACACCGTGGGAAGGGGGGGACACCGTGGGAAGGGGGACCCAGAGGGGACCCAGAGGACCAAGGCCAGGGAGGGGTCCCGGGGAGAGCCTCGGGGGTCCCCGCGGTGTCCCCAGGGAGGGTCCCAACACAAGGGGAGGGGTCCCCGAGTGTCCCTGGGGAGGGTCGTGAGGGGTCGCGAGTGTCCCGACATGAGGGGGAGGGTCGCTGAGGGTCCCAGGCCCACCCGGAGGGGGTCCCGAGTGTCCCCAAAGCGAGGGGGGAATCCCCAGTGTCCCCTCAGCAAGGGGGGTCCCTGAGGGTCCCCAGTGTCCCCAAAGCGAGGAGGGGGTCCCGAGTGTCCCCTCCCCACCTGAGGGGGTGGTCCCTGAGGGTCCCGGGCCCACCCGGAGGGGGTCCCGAGTGTCCCCCCCCCCCCCACCTAAGGGGGGAGTCCCTGAGGGTCTCGAGTGTCCCTGGGAGGGGTCGTGAGGGGTCCCAAGTGTCTCAACAAGAAGGGGGGGTTCCTGAGGGTCCCCAGTGTCCCCAAAGCGAGGAGGGGGTCCCGAGTGTCCCCTCGGTCCCTGAAGGTCCCGAGTGCCCCGGGCCCACCTGGAGGGGGTCCCAAGTGTCCCCTCCCCACCTTAGGGGGGGTCCCTGAGGGTCCCAGGCCCACCTGGAGGGGGTCCCGAGTGTCCCCAAAACGAGGGGGCGGTCCCGAGTGTCCCCTCCCCACCTAAGGGGGGAGTCCCTGAGGGTCCCGAGTGTCCCCACAGCGAGGGGGCGGTCCCGAGTGTCCCCTCCCCACCTGAGGGGGGGTCCCTGAGGGTCCCGAGTGTGTCCCAGGCCCACCCGGAGGGGGTCCCGAGTGTCCCCACAGCGAGGGGGGGGGGTGTCCCAAGTGTCCCCTCCTCACCTGAGGGGGGTCCCTGAGGGTCCCCTCCCCACCTGAGGGGGTCCCGAGTGTCCCCAAAGCGAGGGGGCGGTCCCGAGTGTCCCCTCCCCACCTGAGGGAAGGCGTCCCTGAGGGTCCCCAGTGTCCCCAAAGCGAGGAGGGGGTCCCGAGTGTCCCCTCCCCACCTGAGGGGGGGGTCTCTGAGCGTCCCCCGAGTCCCCACAGCCAGTGAGGGGGTCCCGAGTGCCCCCTCCCCACCCGAGCTGGGGCTCGTCCCCTCAGGGCTCCCGCTCCCGGCGTGAGGGGACGCTGCCGCTTTCCCGCGCTGGGCCCGTTACCTGAAGTCTCCGGCGGGGTCATCGGCGCTGTCTCCGTGCGCGGAGGCCGCTGCGGGTTTCGAGGATCCCCCCCGGCGCCTGCGGGCCCCCCCGTTGCTCCCGGCGGGGCCCGGGGCTCCCCCGGTGTCGCCCCCCGGGGCCGCGGCCCCCGCGCTGCCCCCGCGCTCGCCCATCTGGGCCCGGCCCGGCCGCGCCCGCCCTTTGTAACCTGGCAACGCCCCGCCCACGCGCAGCGACCAATGGCAGGGCGGAGGGGGGACGGGATGGGCGGGGAGTGCGGCCAATAGGGAGGGAGTGCGGGGAAAAGGGGAGCCAATGGGGAGAGGAGACGGGTGGAGGGGCGGCCAATGGGAGAGCGGGAAGGGCGGAGGGGCGGGGCAAGAATAACGGGGGGGATTTGGGGGCTTTTGGGGGAATTTGGGGGGGTTTCAAGGAATTCAAATTCAAATTTGTGGGGATTTGGGGGAAAATTGGGGAGATTTGTGGGGAATTCGTGGGGATTTGGGGGGAAATTGGGGAGATTTGGGGGGATTCGGGGGAGATTTGGGGGAAATTGGGGGGATTTGGGGGGATTCGGGGGAGATTTGGGGGAAATTGGGGGGATTTGGGGGGAAATTGGGGAAATTTGGGGGGGATTCGGGGGAGATTTGGGGGAAATTGGGGGGATTTGGGGGATTTGGGGGGGATTTGAAGGAAT
Organism: Phylloscopus trochilus trochilus; assembly: GCA_016584745.2. Taxonomy (NCBI): domain Eukaryota; kingdom Metazoa; phylum Chordata; class Aves; order Passeriformes; family Phylloscopidae; genus Phylloscopus; species Phylloscopus trochilus. Next base: position 122,898 of record WQNJ02000483.1, on the reverse strand, counting down.
TCGTGGGGATTTGGGGGAAAATTGAGGAGATTGGGGGGGGATTCGGGGGAGATTTGGGGGAAATTGGGGGGATTTGGGGGGATTTGGGGGAGATTTGGGGGAAATTGGGGGGATTTGGGGGGATTTGGGGGGGATTTGAAGGAATTCGTGGGGATTTGGGGGAAAATTGGGGAGATGGGGGGGATTCGGGGGAGATTTGGGGGAAATTGGGGGGATTTGGGGGGAAATTGGGGAAATTTGGGGGGGATTCGGGGGAGATTTGGGGGAAATTGGGGGGATTTCGGGGGATTTGGGGGAGATTTGGGGGAAATTGGGGAAATTTGGGGGAAAATTGGGGAGATTGGGGGGGATTCGGGGGAGATTTGGGGGAAATTGGGGGGATTAGGGGAATTTGGGGGCTTTTGGGGGAATTTGGGAGGAAATCGGGGAGATTTGGGGGGATTCGGGGGAGATTTGGCGGAAATTAGGGAGTTTTGGGGTGATTTGGGGGAATTTGCGGGAATTTGGGGGGGATTTGAAGGAATTCGTGGGGATTTGGGGGTAAATTGGGGAGTTTGGGGGTGATTTGGGGGGGAATTTGGGGGGATTTTGGGGGGATTTGGGGCGGAGCTCGCGGGGGATTTTAGGGGGGATTTTGGGGGCGTTGGGGGGGATTTTGGGGTGGGGGAACTGGGGTTTGCTTGGGGCAGATTTGGGTGGGGGGCTTTGGAGGGGCTCTGGGGGGGTGATGAGGGGTCTGGGGGGAGTTTTTGGGGGGCTGGGGGTGGAATTGGGGGGCTTTGGGGGGGTCCCCTCATCCCCCAGCCGAGCCAGCATTGCGAGTACGGACACGACTTTATTCGGGGTTCTTAGGGCTGCTCATTTGCATGTGATTTGCATATGATTTGCATGCAGTTTGCACGTGATTTGCATAAAACCTCCCCACCGCTCGGCAGGGGGGGCCTTGGGGTCCTGCCCCGCCCCCATCCTGGCGGCTTTTCCCACGGTGCAGGGGGGTCCTGGGGGGTGGAGCCCCCCTCAGGGACCCCCCCAGGGACCCCCCCAGGGACCCCCGGGGTCAGTCCAGGGTGCGGAAGGTCAGCAGGGGCGACTTCTCGGGCATCAGGATGAAGCGGAAGACGGTGGGAACGTCCTCGGTGGACACGGCCTCGATGGTGAAGTTGCTCAGGACCTGCGCGCCAAGAGGAGGTGGTTTGGGGTCAAAGCAAAGAGGGTTTGGGTCAAGTTGAGATGGTTTTGGGTCAAGCTGAGATGGTTTTGGGTCAAGTCAAGAGGGTTTTGGGTCAAGATGAGATGGTTTTGGGTCAAGTCCAGAAGGTTTTGGGTCAAGTCCAGAAGGTTTTGGGTCAAGTCAAGAGGGTTTTGGGTCAAGCTGAGATGGTTTTGGGTCAAGCCCAGGAGGTTTTGGGTCAAGCCCAGGAGGTTTTGGGTCAAGCCCAGGAGGTTTTGGGTCAAGCTGAGATGGTTTTGGGTCAAGCTAAAGAGGTTTTGGGTCAAGCTGAGATGGTTTTGGATCAAGTTGAGATGGTTTTGGATCAAGCTGAGATGGTTTTGGGTCAAGTCGAGGAGATTTTGGGTCAAGCTGAGATGGTTTTGGGTCAAGTCAAGATGGTTTTGGGTCAAGTCAAGGTTTTGGGTCAAGTTGAGATGGTTTTGGGTCAAGTTGAGATGGTTTTGGGTCAAGTCAAGGTTTTGGGTCAAGCTGAGACGGTTTTGGGTCAAGCCCAGGAGGTTTTGGGTCAAGCTGAGATGGTTTTGGATCAAGTTGAGATGGTTTTGGATCAGGTTGAGATGGTTTTGGGTCAAGCTGAGATGGTTTTGGGTCAAGCCGAGGAGGTTTTGGGTCAAGCTGAGATGGTTTTGGGTCGAGCTGAGATGGTTTTGGGTCAAGCTGAGACAGTTTTGGGTCAAGTCCTGGAGGTTTTGGGTCAAGTCAAGAAGGTTTTGGGTCAAGCTGAGATGGTTTTGGGTCGAGCTGAGATGGTTTTGGGTCAAGTCAAGAGGGTTTTGGGTCAAGCTGAGATGGTTTTGGGTCAAGTTGAGATGGTTTTGGGTCAAGTTGAGATGGTTTTGGGTCAAGTCAAGGTTTTGGGTCAAGCTGAGATGGTTTTGGGTCAAGTCAAGGTTTTGGGTCAAGCTGAGATGGTTTTGGGTCGAGCTGAGATGGTTTTGGGTCAAGTCAAGAGGGTTTTGGGTCAAGCTGAGATGGTTTTGGGTCAAGTTGAGATGGTTTTGGGTCAAGTTGAGATGGTTTTGGGTCAAGTCAAGGTTTTGGGTCAAGCTGAGATGGTTTTGGGTCAAGTCAAGGTTTTGGGTCAAGCTGAGATGGTTTTGGGTCAAGTTGAGATGGTTTTGGGTCAAGTTGAGATGGTTTTGGGTCAAGTCAAGGTTTTGGGTCAAGCTGAGATGGTTTTGGGTCAAGTCAAGGTTTTGGGTCAAGTCAAGAAAGTTTTGGGTCAAGTCAAGAAAGTTTTGGGTCAAGTTGAGATGGTTTTGGGTCAAGTCCTGGAGGTTTTGGGTCAAGCCGAGGAGGTTTTGGGTCAAGTCAAGAAGGTTTTGGGTCAAAGCAAAGAGGTTTTGGGTCAAGATGAGACAGTTTTGGGTCAAGTCCAGGAGGTTTTGGGTCATGTCAAGAAGGTTTTGGGTCAAGCTGAGGAGGTTTTGGTTCAAGCTGAGACAGTTTTGGGTCAAACTAAAGAGGTTTTGGGTCAAGACAGTTTTGGATCAAGCCCAGGAGGTTTTGGGTCAAGCCCAGGAGGTTTTGAGTCAAGCTGAGATGGTTTTGGGTCAAGCTGAGATGGTTTTGGATCAGGTTGAGATGGTTTTGGGTCGAGCTGAGATGGTTTTGGGTCAAGTCCTGGAGGTTTTGGGTCAAGATGAGATGGTTTTGGGTCAAGTCAAGAAGGTTTTGGGTCAAACTGAGACAGTTTTGGTTCATGTCCAGGAGGTTTTGAGTCAAATCCAGGAGGTTTTGGGTCAAGTCGAGATGGTTTTGAGTCAAGCCAAGGAGATTTTGGGTCAAGCTGAGATGGTTTTGGGTCAAGTCAAGATGGTTTTGGGTCAAGTCCAGGAGGTTTTGGGTCATGTCAAGGAGGTTTTGGGTCAAGCTGAGATGGTTTTGGGTCAAACCAGAGGTTTTGGGTCAAGCTGAGATGGTTTTGGGTCAAGTCCAGGAGGTTTTGGGTCAAACCAGAGGTTTTGAGTCAAGCTGAGATGGTTTTGGGTCAAGATGAGATGGTTTTGGGTCAAGTCAAGAGGGTTTTGGGTCAAGCTGAGATGGTTTTGGATCAAGTTGAGATGGTTTTGGATCAGGTTGAGATGGTTTTGGGTCGAGCTGAGATGGTTTTGGGTCAAGTCCTGGAGGTTTTGGGTCAAGCTGAGATGGTTTTGGGTCAAGTCAAGTAGGTTTTGGGTCAAGTCAAGAGGGTTTTGGGTCAAGCCAAGATGGTTTTGGGTCAAACCAGAGGTTTGGGGTCAAGCCAAGGAGGTTTTGGGCCAAGTCCAGGAGGTTTTGGGTCAAGATGAGATGGTTTTGGGTCAAGTCCAGAAGGTTTTGGGTCAAGATGAGATGGTTTTGGGTCAAGTCCAGAAGGTTTTGGGTCAAGATGAGATGGTTTTGGGTCAAGTCAAGAGGGTTTTGGGTCAAGATGAGATGGTTTTGGGTCAAGCCCAGGAGGTTTTGGGTCAAGCTGAGATGGTTTTGGGTCAAGTCCAGGAGGTTTTGGGTCATGTCAAGGAGGCTTTGAGTCAAGCTGAGATGGTTTTGGGTCAAGTCAAGAAGGTTTTGGGTCAAGTCAAGAGGGTTTTGGGTCAAGTTGAGATGGTTTTGGATCAGGTTGAGATGGTTTTGGGTCGAGCTGAGATGGTTTTGGGTCAAGTCCTGGAGGTTTTGGGTCAAGATGAGATGGTTTTGGGTCAAGTCAAGAAGGTTTTGGGTCAAACTGAGACAGTTTTGGTTCATGTCCAGGAGGTTTTGAGTCAAATCCAGGAGGTTTTGGGTCAAGTCGAGATGGTTTTGAGTCAAGCCAAGGAGATTTTGGGTCAAGCTGAGATGGTTTTGGGTCAAGTCGAGATGGTTTTGAGTCAAGCCAAGGAGATTTTGGGTCAAGCTGAGATGGTTTTGGGTCAAGTCAAGATGGTTTTGGGTCAAGTCCAGGAGGTTTTGGGTCATGTCAAGGAGGTTTTGGGTCAAGCTGAGATGGTTTTGGGTCAAACCAGAGGTTTTAGGTCAAGCTGAGATGGTTTTGGGTCAAGTCCAGGAGGTTTTGGGTCAAACCAGAGGTTTTGGGTCAAGCTGAGATGGTTTTGGGTCAAGATGAGATGGTTTTGGGTCAAGTCAAGAGGGTTTTGGGTCAAGCTGAGATGGTTTTGGATCAAGTTGAGATGGTTTTGGATCAGGTTGAGATGGTTTTGGGTCGAGCTGAGATGGTTTTGGGTCAAGTCCTGGAGGTTTTGGGTCAAGCTGAGATGGTTTTGGGTCAAGTCAAGTAGGTTTTGGGTCAAGTCAAGAGGGTTTTGGGTCAAGCCAAGATGGTTTTGGGTCAAACCAGAGGTTTGGGGTCAAGCCAAGGAGGTTTTGGGCCAAGTCCAGGAGGTTTTGGGTCAAGATGAGATGGTTTTGGGTCAAGTCCAGAAGGTTTTGGGTCAAGATGAGATGGTTTTGGGTCAAGTCCAGAAGGTTTTGGGTCAAGATGAGATGGTTTTGGGTCAAGTCAAGAGGGTTTTGGGTCAAGATGAGATGGTTTTGGGTCAAGCCCAGGAGGTTTTGGGTCAAGCTGAGATGGTTTTGGGTCAAGTCCAGGAGGTTTTGGGTCATGTCAAGGAGGCTTTGAGTCAAGCTGAGATGGTTTTGGGTCAAGTCAAGAAGGTTTTGGGTCAAGTCAAGAGGGTTTTGGGTCAAGTTGAGATGGTTTTGGATCAGGTTGAGATGGTTTTGGGTCGAGCTGAGATGGTTTTGGGTCAAGTCCTGGAGGTTTTGGGTCAAGCTGAGATGGTTTTGGGTCAAGTCCTGGAGGTTTTGGGTCAAGATGAGATGGTTTTGCGTCAAGTCAAGAGGGTTTTGGGTCAAGCCAAGGAGGTTTTGGGTCAAGTCGAGATGGTTTTGGGTCAAACTAAAGAGGTTTTGGGTCAAGCCGAGGAGGTTTTGGGTCAAGTTGAGATGGTTTTGGGTCAAGCTGAGATGGTTTTGGGTCAAGCTGAGATGGTTTTGGGTCAAGTTGAGATGGTTTTGGTTCATGTCCAGGAGGTTTTGAGTCAAGTCCAGGAGGTTTTGGGTCAAGTCAAGAAGGTTTTGGGTCAAGCCAAGGAGATTTTGGGTCAAACCAAAGAGATTTTGGGTCAAGTCAAGATGGTTTTGGGTCAAGACAGTTTTGGGTCAAGTCCAGGAGGTTTTGGGTCAAGCAAAGGAGGTTTTGAGTCAAGCTGAGATGGTTTTAGTCAAGATAAGATGGTTTTGGATCAAGTTGAGATGGTTTTGGGTCAAGTCCAGGAGGTTTTGGGTCAAGCCAAGGAGGTTTTGGGTCAAGCTGAGATGGTTTTGGGTCAAGTCGAGATGGTTTTGGGTCAAGCTGAGGAGGTTTTGGGTCAAGCTGAGATGGTTTTGGGTCAAGTTGAGATGGTTTTGAGTCAAGCCAAGGAGATTTTGTGTCAAACCAAAGAGATTTTGGGTCAAGCTGAGATGGTTTTGGGTCAAACTAAAGAGGTTTTGGGTCAAGCCAAGGCATTGGGTTGAACCAAGAGGTTGTTGGGTCAAACCAAGACCTTGGGTCAAGCCAACACCTCAATGGGCCGAGTCAAGACCTTGTTGGATCAAGCCAAGATGTCGTTGGGTTAAGTCACGACATGGTTGGGTCAAGTCAAGGTGGTTTTGGGTCAAGCCGAGACATTGGTTTGAGCCAAGAGACCATTGGGGCAAACCAAGGTGTTGAGTCAAGCCAGGACCTGGTTGAGTCAAGCCAGGACCTGGTTGAGTCAAGCCAAGGTGTCATTGGATTAAGTCACAACATGGTTAGGTCAAACCAAGACCTGGTTGGGTCAAGCCAACACCTCAATGGGCCAAGTCAAGATTTCATTGAGCCAAGCCAAGACATTGGGTTCATCCAAGACCTGGTTGGGTCAAGCCAAGACCTCATGGGGTTGAACCAAGAGGTTGTTGGGTCAAACCAAGACCTCATTGGGTCAAGCCAAGACATTGGGTTCATCCAAAATGTGGTTGGGTCAAGCCAAGATGTCATTGGGTTAAGTCACGACATGGTTTGGTCAAGTCGAGGTGGTTTTGGATCAAGCCGAGACATTGATTTGAGCCAAGAGACCGTTGAGACAAACCAAGGTGTTGGGTCAAGCCAGGACCTGGTTGGGTCAAGCCAAGGCATTGGGTTCATCCAAGACGTGGTTGGGTCAAGCCAAGATCTCGTTGGGTTGAACCAAGACATTGGGCTGAACCAAGAGGTTGTTGGGTCAAACCAAGACCTTGGGTCAAGCCAACACCTCAATGGGCCGAGTCAAGACCTCATTGGGTCAAGTCAAGCTGTGCTTGGGCCAAGCCAAGGTGACATTGGGTTAAGTCACGACATGGTTGGGTCAAGTCAAGGTGGTTTTGGGTCAAGCCGAGACATTGGGTTGAGCCAAGAGACCATTGGGCCAAACCAAGGTGTTGGGTCAAGCCAGGACCTGGTTGGGTCAAGCCAAGGCATTGGGTTCATCCAAGACGTGGTTGGGTCAAGCCGAGATCTCGTTGGGTTGAACCAAGACATTGGGCTGAACCAAGAGGTTGTTGGGTCAAACCAAGACCTTGGGTCAAGCCAAGACCTCAATGGGCCGAGTCAAGACCTCGTTGGGTCAAGTCAAGCTGTGCTTGGGCCAAGCCAAGGTGACATTGGGTCAAGACAAGGTGTCACTGGGTCAAGCCAAGACATTGGGTTGAGCCAAGAGGTTGTTGGGTCAAACCAAGACTTTGGGTCAAGCCAAGGTGACATTGGTCAAGACATGGTTGGATCAAGCCGAGGTGTCATTGGGTCAAGCCAAGGTGACATTGGGTCAAGCCAAGACATTGGGTTGAGCCAGGAGACCGTTTGGCCAAACCAAGGCTTTGGGTCAAGCCAAGACCTGGTTGGGTCAAACCATGACCTTGTTGGGTCAAGCCAAGGCATTGGGTTCATCCAAGCCGTGGTTGGGTCAAGCCGAGATCTCGTTGGGCTGAACCAAGAGGTTGGGCTGAACCAAGAGGTTGTTGGGTCAAACCAAGACTTTGGGTCAAGCCAAGACCTCAATGGGCCGAGTCAAGACCTTGTTGGGTCAAGCCAAGCTGTGGTTGGGTCAAGCCAAGCCATGGTTGGGCCAAGCCAAGGTGACATTGGGTCAAGCCAAGACATTGGGTTGAGCCAGGAGACCGTTTGGCCAAACCAAGGCTTTGGGTCAAGCCCAGACCTGGTTGGGTCAAACCATGACCTTGTTGGGTCAAACCAAGACATTGGGTTCACCCAAGCCATGGTTGGGCCAAGCCCAGGTGACATTGGGTCAAACCAAGACATTGGGTTCACCCAAGCCATGGTTGGGCCAAGCCCAGGTGACGTTGGGTCAAACCAAGACATTGGGTCCATCCAACCCATGGTTGGGCCAAGCCCAGGTGACGTTGGGTCAAACCAAACCCTCCTTGAGTCCCCCCAAGATTCTGAGTCAAACCAAAACCTCGTTGGGCGAACCCAACCCACCCATGGGAGTCCAAACCCCCCCGAGCCCGGTCAGTGGGTGCCCTTTGGGGTCCCCCACTCACGTGCACCAGGAACAGCATCATCTCGGCCTCGGCCAGGCGCCGCCCGATGCACTGGCGCGCGCCGAAGCCAAAGGCCAAGGCCTTGAAGGTGGTGTCGTCCTTGCCGAGCCAGCGCCGCGGGTCGTAGCGCTCGGGGTGCGGGAAGACGTCGGGGCAGCGGCCCATGGCGTAGAGAGCCACCTGGCACAGCGTCTGCGGGGGGGTCAGCGCCGGGACACGCCCACCAGGGACCACCCCCACCAGGAGCCCCGGCCCGGCGCTGACCCCCACGCCTGGTCAACACCTCACTGGGTCAAGGTGAGACCTTCTGGTCAACACCTCAATGGGTCAAGGTGAGACCTTCTGGTCAAGCCAAGACCTTGTTGGGTCAAGCCAAGACCTTGTTGGGCCAAGTCAATACCTCAATAGGTCAAGGTGAGACCTTCTGGTCAAGTCAACACCTCAATGGGTCAAGGTGAGACCTTCTGGTCAAGCCAAGACCTTGTTGGGCCAAGTCAAGACCTTGTTGGGTCAAGTCAACACCTCAGTGGGTCAAGGCAAGACCTTTTGGGTCAAGCCAAGACTTTGGGCCAAGTCAACACCTCAATGGGTCAAGGTGAGACCTTCTGGTCAAGTCAACACCTCAATGGGTCAAGGTGAGACCTTCTGGTCAAGCCAAGACCTTGTTGGGTCAAGCCAAGACTTTGGGCCAAGCCAACACCTCAGTGGGTCAAGTCAACACCTCAATGGGTCAAGGTGAGACCTTCTGGTCAAGCCAAGACCTTGTTGGGCCAAGCCAACACCTCAGTGGGTCAAGCCAAAATCTCATTGGGTCAAATCAAGACCTCGTTGGGTCAAACCAAGACCTCCTTGGGTTGAACCAAGACATTGGGTTGAACGAAGATCTCATTGGGTCAAACAAAGTCTTTGGGTCAAGCCAAGACCAGGTTGGGCCAAGCCAAGATCTCGTTGGGTCAAATCAAGACCTTTTTGGGCCAAACCAAGACCTTTTTGGGCCAAACCAAGACTTTGGGTCAAGCCAACACTTTGGGTCAAACCAACACCTCATTGAGTCAAACCAAGACCTCATTGGGCCAAACCAAGACCTTTTTGGGCCAAGCCAAGACCACATTGGGCCCAACCAAGATCTCATTGGGTCAAGCCAAGACCTCGTGGGGTCAAACCAAGATCTTGTTGGGCCAAACCAAGACCACGCTGGGCCAAACCAAGATCTCATTGGGCCAAACCAAGATCATTGGGTCAAACCAAGACCTCATTGGTCAACCAAGACTTTGGGTCACCCCCAGGACCCCCCGGGACCCCCCAGGCCCCCCCAGGACCCCCCCCGGACCCCCCCAGGACCCCCCGGGACCCCCGCGCTCACCCCCGCCGGCACGCGGTAGTTGTGGAGCACCACGTCGGTGGCCGGGTAGCGCTGCACGGTGATGCCCACGGGGTACAGCCTGGGGGGCACGGCGGGGGCGGGGTCAGCCCCTCCCAGTATGGACCAGTTTGACCAGTGAGCTCCAGTCTGGAGGGTGGCTCCACCCCATAACCCTGCTGGGACCCCCCCCCCGGTGCTTCCCCAGTGCTCCCAGTGTCTCCCCAGTGTTCCCAGTGTTCCCAGTTCCCCCAGTGCTCCCAGTTCTCCCAGTGCTCAGCTCCCAGTGCTCCCAGTTCCTCCAGTGCTCCCAGTTCTCCCAGTTCTCCCAGTGCTCAGCCCCCAGTGCTCCCAGTACTCAGCCCCCAGTTCTCCCAGTTCTCCCAGTGCTCAGCTCCCAGTGCTCCCAGTGCTCCCAGTTCCTCCAGTGCTCCCAGTGCACCCCAGTTCTCCCAGTGCTCCCAGTTCTCCCAGTGTCCCCCCAGTGCTCCCAGTGCTCCCAGTGCTCCCAGTGCTCCCAGTGCTCCCAGTACTCAGCCCCCAGTGCTCCCAGTTCCCCCAGTGCTCCCAGTTCTCCCAGTGTCCCCCCAGTGCTCCCAGTGCTCCCAGTACTCAGCCCCCAGTGTCCCCCCAGTTCTCCCAGTTCTCCCAGTACTCAGCCCCCAGTTCTCCCAGTTCTCTCAGTGCTCAGCTCCCAGTTCTCCCAGTGTTCCCAGTGCTCCCAGTTCTCCCAGTGCTCAGCCCCCAGTGCACCCCAGTTCTCCCAGTTCTCCCAGTGCTCCCAGTTCTCTCAGTGTCCCCCCAGTTCTCCCAGTGTCCCCCCAGTTCTCTCAGTGTCCCCCCAGTGCTCCCAGTGCTCCCAGTTCTCCCAGTGCTCCCAGTGCTCCCAGTTCTCCCAGTGCTCAGCCCCCAGTGCACCCCAGTTCTCCCAGTGCTCCCAGTTCTCCCAGTGTCCTCCCAGTGCTCCCAGTTCTCCCAGTACTCAGCTCCCAGTGCTCCCCCCAGTTCCCAACCCCCCAGTATCTCCCAGTCCCCCCAGTCCCTCCCCAGTCCCCCCCAATCCCCCCAGTTCCCAGTTACCCCAGTGCCCCCCAGTGCCCCCCCAGTCCTCCCAGTCCCCCCAATCCCCCAACCCCCCCAGTCCCCCCAGTCTCCCCGACCCCCAGTTCCCAGTGCCCCCCAGTCCCCCCCAGTCCCGGCAGTTTCCCCAATCCCCCCAGTCCCCCCAGCCCCCCCAGTTCCCAGTTATCCCAGTTATCCCAGTACTTCCAGTCTCCCCAGTCCCCCCAATCCCCCAACCCCCCCAGCCCCTCCAGCCCCCCCAGTTCCCCCAATCCCCCAGTTCCCCCAGTTCCCAGTTATCCCAGTTCCCCCCGTCCCCCCAGTGCCCCCAGCCCCCCAGCCCCCCAGTTCCCAGTTATCCCAGTGCCCCCGAGTGCCCCCCCAGTCCCCCCAGTTTCCCCAGTCCCCCCAGTGCCCCCCAGTCCCCCCCCACTTCCCAATTATCCCAGTTCCCCCAGATCCTCCAGTCCCCCCAGTTCCCAATCCCCCCGAGTCCCCCAGTTATCCCAGTTCCCCCAATCCCCCCAGTCCCCCCAGTTCCCAATCCCCCCGAGTCCCCCAGTTATCCCAGTCCCCCCAGTCCCCCCAGTTCCCAGTGCCCTCCCAGTTTCCCCAGTGCCCCCCAGTCCCCCCAGCCCCCCCAGTCTCCCCGACCCCCAGTTCCCAGTCCCCCCAGTTCCCAGTCCACCCCAGTGCCCCCCAGTCCCCCCAGTTCCCAGTGTCCTCCCAGTTTCCCCAGTCCCCCCAGTGCCCCCCAGTCCCCCCAATCCCCCCCAGTCCCCCCCACTTCCCAATTATCCCAGTTCCCCCAGTTCCTCCAGTCCCCCAGTTCCTCCAGTCCCCCCAGTTCCTCCAGTCCCCCCAGTTCCCAATCCCCCCCAATCCCCCAGTTCTCCCAGTTTCCCCAATCCCCCCAGTCCCACCCAGTATACCCCAGTGCCCCCCCAGTTCCCCCCAGTTCCCCCATCCCCCCAGTCCCCCCAGCCCCCCCAGTCCCCCAGACCCCCAGTTCCCAGTCCCCCCAATCCCCCCCAGTTCCCAGTGCCCCCCCAGTCCCCCCAATCCCCTCCAGCCCCCCCAGTTCCCCCAATGCCCCCAGTCCCCCCCAGTTCCCAGTTATCCCAGTATCCCTCAGTCTCCCCAGTGCCCCCCCAGTATTCCCAATCCCCCCAGTCCCCCCAGTCTCCCCAGTGCCCCCCAGTTTCCCCAGTCCCCCCCAGTTCCCAATCCCCCCAGTCCCCCCCAGCCCCCCCCCAGTTCCCAGTTCCCCCCAGTCCCCCCAGCCCCCCCAGTCTCCCCGACCCCCAGTTCCCAGTCCCCCCAATCCCCCCAGTTCCCAATCCCCCCAGTTCCCAGTCCACCCCAGTCCCCCCAGCCCCCCCAGTTCCCAGTTATCCCAGTTATCCCAGTACTTCCAGTCCCCCCAGTCCCCCCCAGTTCCCAATCCCCCGAGCCCCTCCAGCCCCCCCAGTTCCCCCAATCCCCCCAGTTCCCCCAGTTCCCAGTTATCCCAGTTCCCTCCTGTCCCCCCAGTCCCCCAGTTCCCAGTGCCCTCCCAGTTTCCCCAGTCTCCCCCAGTTCCCAGTCCCCCCAATCCCCCCCCAGTCCCCCCCACTTCCCAATTATCCCAGTTCCCCTGCCAGATCCTCCAGTCCCCCCAGTTCCCAATCCCCGTAATCCCCCCCAATCCCCCAGTCCCACCCAGTCCCCCAGACCCCCAGTTCCCAGTCCCCCCCAGTCCCCCCCAGTCCCCCCCAGTCCCCCCCAGCCCCCCCAGTTCCCAGTGCCCCCCCAATCCCCCCAGTTCCCCCCCAATCCCTCCAGTTCCCAGTTATCCCAGTTCCCCCCAGTCCCCCCAGTCCCCCCAACTCCCCCCAATCCTCCCAGCCCCCCCAGTTCCCAGTTATCCCAGTTCCCCCAGCCCCCCCAGTCCCCCCAGCGCCCCCAGCCCCCCCCAGTTCCCAATCCCCCCAGTCCCCCCAATCCCTCCCAGTCTCCCCAGCCCCCCCAGTGCCCCCCAGTGCCCCCCAGCGCCCCGCCCCCACCTGAGGGTCTCTTTGATGGCCGCTTTCAGCAGCGGCAGCGCCGCCAGGAGCTCGGGCAGGGGGCGCGACCCCCCCGAGCCCCCCCCGGGGACCCCCCCGGGGACCCCCCCGGGTACCCCCCCGGGGACCCCCCCCGGGGACCCCCCCGGCCGCCCGCAGCTCCTCCCGCAGCGCGCGCTGCACCCCCGGGTTCCGGCCCAGCTCGAACAGCGTGAACAGCAGCGGGATCGCCGTCTGGGGGGGGGGGGCAAGAGGGTCAGAGACCCCCCCGGGACCCCCCCGGGACCCCCCCGGGACCCCCCAGCTCTGGGACCCCCCAGCTCTGAGACCCCCCAGCTCTGAGACCCCCAAACCCCCCCAAAAAACAACCCCAGCTCGAACAGCGTGAACAGCAGCGGGATCGCCGTCTGGGGGGGGGGGGACACACAGCTGAGACCCCCCTGGGACCCCCCCGGGACCCCCCCGCTCTGAGACCCCCAAACCCCCCCCAAAAACAACCCCAGCTCGAACAACAGCGGGATCGCCGTCTGGGGGGGGGACAGAGGGTCAGAGACCCCCCCGGGACCCCTCGAGATCCCCCCAGGACCCCCTCAGACCCCACCGAGACCCCCCCCGAGACCCCCCGGAACTCCCCCGGGACCCCCCCGCTCTGAAATCCCCAAATCCCCCCCCCAAAACAACCCCCAGCTCTGGGGGGGGGGGACACAGCTGAGACCCCCCCCCCGGGACACCCCCAGGACCCCCCCAGGACCCCCCGGGACCCCCCCGGGACCCCCCCGCTCTGAGACCCCCAACAAACCCCCCCCGAGACCCCCCCCAAAATCAACCCCCAGCTCTGTGTGTGGGGGTCTCAGCTGTGTTCCCCCCCCGGGACCCCCAAATTGAAGCCTCACTGACCCCCTTGAGCCCCCCCCCCGGGACCCCTCCCCACACTGACCCCCCCGAACCCCCCGGGACCCCCACACTGAACCCCCCCTCCCCAAATTCCCCAAAACCGAGCCCCCCCCACCCCAAAATTCCCCCCAAATTCCCTCTGGGTGCCCCCCCCCCGGACCCCAAATCCCCCAAAATTCCTCCCAAATCCCCCTCAAACCCCCTCTGGGTGCGCCCCCCACCCTAAATCCCTCCAAACTCCCCTCAAATCTTCTCTGGGTTCCCCCTCCCCCCAAAAAAATCCCCCCCAAAATCCCCTCTGGATGCCCCCCACCCCAAATCCCCCCCAATCCTCTCTGGATGCCCCCCCCGCCCCAAAATTCTCCCCAAATCCCCCCCAAATCCCCCCCAAATCCTCTCTGGGTGCCTCCCTCCACCCCAAAATCCCCCCCAAACTCCCCTCAAATCCTCTCTGGGTTCCCCCTCCCCCCAAAAAATCCCCCCCCAAATCCCCTCTGGGTTCCCCCCTCCCCCAAAATTTCCCCCAAATGCCCCCCAAATTCCCCTCAAATTCCCTCTGGGTTCCCCCCCCCACCCCAAAATCCCCCTCAAATCCCCTCTGGATGCCCCCCCGCCCCAAAATTCTCCCCAAATCCCCCCAAATCCCTTCTGGGTGCGCCCCCCACCCCAAAATCCCCTCCAAATCCCCTCTGGGTGCCTCCCCCCAATCCCCAATTCCTCCCAATTCCCCCCCAAATCCCCTGTGGTTGGCCCCTCCCCAACCCAAAGTCCCCCCCAAACCCCCCTTTGGGTGCGCCCCCCCCACCCCAAAATCCCCCTCAAATCCCTTCTGGGTGCACCCCCCACCCCAAAAATCCCCGCCAAACTCTCCCCAAATCCTCTCTGGGTTCCCCGTCTCCCCCCAAAAAATCCCCCCCAAATCCTTCTGGATGCCCCCCCTCCCCCAAAATTCCCCCCAAATGCCCCCCCCCCAAAATCCCCTCTGGATGCCCCCCACCCCAATTCCCCCCCAATCCTCTCTGGATGCCCCCCACCCCCCAAAATCCCCCCCAAATCCTTCTGGGTTCCCCCCCCCCAACCCCAAATCCCCCCCAATTCCCCCCCAAATCCCCTGTGGTTGGCCCCTCCCCACCCCAAAATCCCCCCCAAACCCCCTTTGGGTGCGCCCCCCCACCCCAAATCCCCCCAAATTCCCCCAAATCTCCCCCAAATCCACCCCAAACCCCTTCTTGGTGCGCACCCCCCACCCCAAAATCCCCCTCAAATCCCCCCTGGGTTCCCCCTCCCCCCCAAAATTCTCCCCAAATCCCCTCTGGATGGGCTCCCCCCCCCCCAATTCCCCCCCCAAATCCCCTCTGGATGGGCCCCCCCACCCCAAAATCCCCCTCAAATCCCTCCTGGGTTCCCCCTCCCCCCCAAAATTCTCCCCAAATCCCCTCTGGGTGGCCCCTCCCCCCCCCAAAATCCCTCCCAAATCCCCTCTGGGTGCGCCCCCCCCCCCCCCCAAATCCTCTCTGGGTGCCCCCCCCGGTGCCCCCCCCCCGGTTCCCCCCCGGTGCCCCCCCCCCCAAATCCCCTCTGGGTGCCCCCCCCCGGTGGCCCCCCCGTACCCCCCCCGGTGCTGCCCCACCCCGGTGCCCCCCCCGGTGCCCCCCCCCGGTGCCCCCCCGGTACCCCCCCCGGGTGCCCCCCCCCCAAATCCCCTCTGGGTGCCCCCCCCGGTGGCCCCCCCCGGTGCTGCCCCACCCCGGTGCCCCCCCCCCGGTAGCCCCCCCCCCCGGTTCCCCCCCGGTCCCCCCCCGTTGCCCCCCCCCGTTGCCCCCCCAGTTCCCCCCCCCGGTGCCCCCCCCCCCCGTGCCCCCCCCGGTGCTCCCCCCCCGGTTCCCCCCCCCGGTTCCCCCCCCCGGTTCCCCTCCCCCCCCGGTGCCCCCCCCTCACGGTGTCGACGCCCCCCGCGGTGAACTCGGTGACGTTGGCTTTGATGGAGGGCAGGGGGAGCTGCCCCTGCAGCAGCAGCTCGGCCAGGACCCCCCCGGGACCCCCCCCCGGGGAGAGCCCCCCCGGGGCCGCCCCCGGGCCCCCCCCGGCAGATCTCGCGATAAATCCGCTGGATGTTCTCGTCAGCTGCGGGGGGGGGGCGGGGGGGGCAAGGTCAGGGGGGTGGGGGGCACAGAGACCCCCCCCACTCAAATCCTCACTGTGACCCCCCCACTGTGACCCCCACTTGGTGTGACCCAATTCTGGGGGGGGGCACAGGGACCCCCACCCAAATCCTCAGTGTGACCCCCCCACTGTGAGCCCCCCTTGGTGTGACCCAATTCTGAGGGGGGGGGCACAGGGACCCCCCACCCAAATCCTCACTGTGACCCCCCCACTGTGACCCCCACTTGGTGTGACCCAATTCTGGGGGGGGGCACAGGGACCCCCACCCAAATCCTCACTGTGAACCCCCCATTGTGACCCCCCCCATTGTGACCCCCCCACCGTGACCCCCTCACCCTGGGGGTGTCCCAAATCTGGGGGGGGGCACAGAGACCCCCCACTCAAATCCTCACTGTGACCCCCCCACTGTGACGACCTCACCCTCGGGGTGACCCAAATTTGGGGGGGGGACAGGGACCCCCCACCCAAATCCTCACTGTGACCCCCCATTGTGACCCCCCCACTGTGAGCCCCCCACCCCGGGGGTGTCCCAAATTTGGGGGGGGCACAGAGACCCCCACCCAAATCCTCACTGTGACCCCCCCCACCCCACTGTGACCCCCTCACCCAGGGGGTGACCCAAATTTGGGGGGGGGGACAGGGACCCCCCCCCCCACTTTGACCCCCTCTTGGTGTGACCGAATTCTGGGGGGCGCACAGGGACCCCCCACCCAAATCCTCACTGTGACCCCCCCCACTGTGACCCCCCCTTGGTGTGACCCAATTCTGGGGGGGGGCACAGGGACCCCCACCCAAATCCTCACTGTGACCCCCCCACCCCACCTGGGGGTGTCCCAAATTTGGGGGGGGGGCACAGAGACCCCTACCCAAATCCTCACTGTGACCCCCCCCCACTGTGACCCCGCCCTTTGGTGTGACCCAATTCTGGGGGGGGGCACAGGGACCCCCACCCAAATTCTGACTGTGACCCCCCCACTGTGAGCCCCCCAACCTCGGGGTGTCCTAAATCTGGGGGGGGGCACAGAGACCCCCACCCAAATTCTCAGTGTGACCCCCCCACCCTGAAGGTGTCCCAAATTTGGGGGGGGGGGCACAGGGATCCCCACTCAAATTCTGACTGTGACCCCCCCCACTGTGACCCCCCCCACCGTGACCCCCCCCACCCTGTCCCCCCCCTCAATCTCGGGGTCTCCCATGGGTGGGGGTCCCAAAGGTGGGGAGGGGGGGGGTCTCACGAGGGAGTCCTGGGGGTTCCCGGGAGGGGTCCCATGGTTTTGGGGGGGGGAGGGGTCCTACAGGGTGGGGGTCCCATGAGGGAATTCCCACGGGATGGGGATCCCATGGGGGGGGTTCCCACGGGGTGGGGGTCCCATGGCGGGGGGGGGGTCCCATGGGGTTGGGGTCCTACAGGGTGGGGGTCTCATGAGGGGGCTCCCATGTGGTGGGGGTCCCATGGGGGGGGTTCCCAAGGGTTGGGGGTCCTGGGGGGGCTTCCCACGGGGTGGGGGTCCCTCGGGGGGGGGGTCCCATGGGGTGGGGGTCCTACAGGGTGGGGGTCCCATGAGGGAATTCCCAAGGCTTGGGGCTCCCTTGGGGGGGCTCCCTTGGGGTGGGGGTCCCATGGGGTGGGGGTCCCATGAGGGAATTCCCAGGGCTTGGGGGTCCCATGGGGTGAGGGTCCTACAGGGTGGGGGTCCCATCAGGGAATTCCCACGGGGTTGGGGTCCCATGGGGAGGGGGTTCCCAAGGCGGGATTCCCACCCGATGGGGATTCCCTTGGGGGGGGGTTTCCCCCATCCCTCAGTCTCTCTCCCCGCACCCCCCTGCTCTCCCTAGGGTGGGCTGGGTGCGGATCTGGGTGGGTGGTCGAGGGAATTCCCACGGGGTGGGGGTCCCTTGTGGGGGGTTCCTACAGGGTGGGGGTCCCACGGGGTGGGGGTCCCCATAGGAGGATTCCCACAGGGTGGGGGTCCCATAGGAGAATTCCAATGGGGTGGGGGTCCCAGGGGAGGGGGTTCCTACAGGGTGGGGGTCCCATGAGGGAATTCCCACGGGGTGGGGGTCCCAGGGGAGGGGGTTCCCATGGGGTGGGGGTCCCTTGGGGGGGTTCCCACAGGGTGGGGGTCCCAAGGTTTGGGGGTCCCATGGGAGGGTTCCCATAGAGTGGGATGGTCCCATGGGGTGGGGGTCTTACAGAATGGGGTTCCCTTGGGGGGGTTCCCATAGGGTGGGGGTCCCAAGGTTTGGGGGTCCCATGAGGGAATTCCCACGGGGTGGGGCTCCCATGGTGGGGAGGGTCCCATGGGGTGGGGGTCCTACAGGGTGGGGGTCCCATGAGGGAATTCCCACGGGGTGGGGGTCCCAGGGGAGGGGGTTCCCAAGGGGGGATTCCCACCCGATGGGGGGCTTCTCCCACAGGGTGGGGGTCCCAAGGTTTGGGTGTCCCATGGGGTGGGGTTCCTACAGGGTGGGGGTCCCATGAGGGAATTCCCACTGGGTGGGGGTCCCTGGGGAGGGGGTTCCCAAGGGTTCGGGGTCTCTTGAGGGAATTCCCACGGGGTGGGGGTCCCAAGGGTTGGGGGTCCCATGGGGGGGTTCCCATAGGATGGGGTGGTCCCATGGGGTGGGGGTCTTACAGAATGGGGTTCCCTTGGGGGGGTTTTCCATGGGTGGGGGTCCCTTGAGGTGGGGGTCCCATAGGGGAATTCCAACGGGGTGGGGGGTCCCAGGGGGGATTCCCATGGGTGGATTCCCACGCCATGGGGATTCCCTTGGGGGGGTTCCTACAGGGTGGGGGTCCCATGAGGGGGTTCCTACGGGGTGGGGGTCCCAAGGTTTGGGGGTCCCATGAGGGAATTCCCAAGGCCTGGGGGTCCCATGAGGGGGTTCCCATGGGGTGGGGGTCCCATGAGGGAATTCCCACGGGGTGGAGGGTCATTTGGGGGGGTTTCCCACGTCCCATGGGTGTTCTCTCAGCATCCCGGGGGTCCCGGGGCGGGGGGGTCCCATGGTTTTGGGGGGGGGGTTCCTACAGGGTGGGGGTCCCATGGTTTTGGGGGGTTTTCAAAGGGTGGGGGTCCCATAGAGGAATTCCACCCGATGGGGGTTCCCTTGGGGGGGGGTTCCCCCATCCCTCAGTCTCTCTCCCCACCACCCCCCTGCTCTCCCTAGGGTGGGCTGGGTGCGGATCTGGGTGGGTGGTCGAGGGAATTCCCACGGGGTGGGGGTCCCATGGGGGGGTTCCCATAGGGTGGGGGTCCCACGGGGTGGGAGTCCCCATAGGAGGATTCCCACAGGGTGGGGGTCCCATAGGGGAAATCCAGTGGGGTGGGGTTTCCCGGGGAAGGATTCCCATGGGGTGGGGGTTCCCTTGAGGGGGTTCCTACAGGGTGGGGTTCCCATAGGGAATTCCCACGGGTGGGGGTCCCAAGGTTTGGGGGTCTCATGGGTGGGGGTCCTACAGGGTGGGGGTCCCATGAGGGAATTCCCACGGGGTGGGGGTCCCATGGGGGGGTCCCTTGTGGTGGGGGGTCCCATGGGGGGAATTCCCACGGGGTGGGGCTCCCATGGCGGGGGGGATCCCATGGGGTGGGGATCCTACAGGGTGGGGGTCCCATGAGGGAATTCCCACGGGGTGGGGGTCTCTTGGGAGGGGTTCCCCATGGGGTGGGGTCCATGAGGGGGTTCCCACGGGATGGGGATCCCATGGGGGGGGTTCCCATAGGGTGGGGGTCCCACGGGGTGGGGGGTCCCCATAGGAGGATACCCACAGGGTGGGGGTCCCATAGGAGAATTCCAATGGGGTGGGGGTCCCATGAGAGGATTCCCACGCAATGGGGGTCCCTTGGGGGGGTTCCTAAGGGTTGGGGGTCCCAAGGTTTGGGGGTCCCATGGGGGGGTTTTCAAAGGGTGGGGGTCCCATCAGGGAATTCCCACGGGGTGGGGGTCCCAGGAGAGGGGGTTCCCAAGGGGGGGATTCCCACCCGATGGGGATTCCCTTGGGGGGGGGGTTCCCTTGGTGGGGGTTTCCCTCATCCCTCAATCTCTCTCCCCCGCACCCACCCCCCTGCTCTCCCTAGGGTGGGCTGGGTGCTGATATGGGTGGGTGGGTGGTCGCGGCCGCCGCCCCCCGCCCATCTCACCGTGCTGGAAGATGCTGTCCCAGGCGCGCAGGTGGCGCTGCCAGAGCGGGGCGGTGCAGGCGCAGCAGCGGCGGCGGCAGGAACAGCAGCGGCAGCGTCGTGCTCAGCATCTCCTCCAGAGCCCCCAAAAAACGCTGCGCCCCCTCCCCACCGCCCCCCGGGGAGACCCCCGGAGAGACCCCCAACAGCCCCAGGCGCTCCCCGTACAGCGCGTAGCTGCTGGCTGGGGGGGGGAGGGGAGAGAAAGGGGGGGGGGAGAGTCAGCACCCCCCGAATTTGGGGAGGGGTCGTGGTCGGACACCCCCCTCCATTTACATCCCAATGTCACCCCTTCCCCATCTCTGGGGGTCCTGAGGGTCTCACCGCCCCCCCGAAAGGATCTGCACTCGCTCAGCACCCCCCAAATTTGGGGAGGGGGTCGCATTTTGGCCCCCATTGTTACTCGCCCCATCCATGGGGGTCCTGGGGGTCTCACCCCACCACCCAAGGGTCTGCCCCCCTCAGCCACCCCAAATTTGGGGTGGGGGTCGTGTTGGACACCCCCCCATTTCCCCTCCCAATGTCACACCCCATTGCCCTGATGTTGTCACCTCCCCAATTCAGGGGGTCCTGGGGGTCCCAACCCTCGCCTCCAAGAGTCTGCCCCCCTCAACACCCCCAAATTTGGGGAGGGGGTCGTGTTGGACACCCCCCCATTTCCCCCCCATTGTCACCCCTCCCCCATTCAGGGGGTCCTGGGGGTCCCAACCCTCGCCTCCAAGGGTCTTCCCCCCCTCAACACCCCCAAATTTGGGGTGGGGGTCGTGTCGGACACCCCCCATTTCCCCCTCATTGTCACCCCCCCCAATTCAGGGGGTCCCTGGGGGTCTCACCCCCCCACCCAAGGGTCTTCCCCTCCTCAGCACCCCAAATTTGGGGGGGTGGTCGTGTTGGACACCCCCCCATTTCCCCCCCATTGTCACCCTTCCCCCATCTCTGGGGGTCCTGGGGGTCTCACCCCACCCCCCCGAAAGGGTCTGCACTCCCTCAGCCTTCCCCAAATTTGGGGAGGGGGTCGTGTTGGACACCCCCCATTTCCCCTCCCAATGTCACCCCTCCCCAATTCAGGGGGTCCTGGGGGTCCCAGACCCCCCCTCTCAAGTGTCTTTAACCCCCTCAGCCACCCCCAAATTTGGGGGGGGGTCGTGTCGGACACCCCCCATTTCCTCCCCATTGTCACCCCTTCCCCATCTCTGGGGGTCCTGGGGGTCTCACCCCCCTCGAAAGGATCTGCACTCGCTCAGCACCCCCCAAATTTGGGGAGGGGGTCGTGTTGGACACCCACCAGTTCCCCTCCCAATGTCACCCCTTCCCCATTCAGGGGGTCCTGGGGGTCCCAACCTCCCCCCCCACAAGGGGCTGCACCCCCTCAAGATCCCCAAATTTGGGGAGGGGGTTCTGTCGGACACCCCCCATTTCCCCTCCCAATGTCACCCCCCCCGCATTCGTGGGGGTCCTGGGGGTCTCACCCCCCCTCTCAAGGGTCTTCCCCCCCTCAGCACCCCAAATTTGGGGAGGGGTCTGCCACGGACCCCCACCTGGGGGTTCCTGGGTCCCTCCCACACCCTCAATCCCCTGGGGGGTCCCAGTGTCACCCCCCGCCCCCCAATTCGGGGGTCCCAGAGTCACCCCCCATCCCCTGTGGGGGTCCCACTGCCCCCCCAATCCGGGGGTCCCGGGGGTCCCAGTGTCATTTCCCCCTCCCCCCAATTCGGGGGTCCCAGTGCCACTCCCCTCAATCTGGGGGTCCCTGGGATCCCACCGCCCCCCTCCCCAATTCGGGGGTCCCAAGGGTCCCACTGCCCCCACAGTCCGGGGGTCCCGGGGGTCCCAGTGTCATTTTCTCCCTCAATCCGGGGGTCCCAGTGTCACCCTCCCCAATCTGGGGGTCCCACCGACCCCCACCCCCAACCCGGGGGTCCCACCGCCCCCACCCTCCAACCCGGGGGTCCCGGGGGTCCCACCGCCCCCAATCCGGGGGGTCTCGGGGGTCCCACTGCCCCTTCCCCCCAACAATCCGGGGGTCCCACTGCCCCCCCCTCCAATCCGGGGGTCCCACTGCCCCCAATCCGGGGGTCCCGGGGGTCCCACTGCCCCTTCCCCGCAATCCGGGGGTCCCAGTGTCATCTCTCCCCCGCAGTCCGGGGGTTCCGGGGTCCCAGTGTCATCCCCCCTCCACAATCTGGGGGTCCCACCGATCCTCACCCCCCAATCCGGGGGTCCCGGGGGTCCCAGTGTCATCTCCCCCCCCCCCCAATCCAGGGGTCCTGGGGGTCCCACTGCCCCTTCCCCCCAACAATCCGGGGGTCCCAGTGTCATCTCTCCCCCCCAGTTTGGGGTCCCGGGGGTCCCAGTGTCATCCCCCCTCCACAATCTGGGGGTCCCAGTGTCACTTCTCTCCCCCCAATCTGGGGGTCCCGGGGGTCCCACCGCCCCCTCCCCAATCCGGGGGTCCCGAGGGTCCCACTGGCCCCAATCCGGGGGTCCCAGGGTCATCCCCCATCCCCTGGGGGGGTCCTACTGCCCCACAGTCCGGGGGTCCCGGGGGTCCCACTGCCCCCTCCACCCCAATCCGGGGGTCCCGGGGGTCTCACCACCCCCACCCCCAATCCGGGGGTCCCGGGGGTCCCACTGCCCCCTCCCCCCAAATCCGGGGGTCCCACTGCCCCCTCCCTCAATCCAGGGGTCCCACTGCCCTTTCCTCCAAATCTGGGGGTCCCAGTGTCGTTTCCCCCTCCCCAATCTGGGGGTCCCGGGGGTCCCACCGCCCCTTCCCCCCAACAATCCGGGGGTCCCGGGCGGTCCCACTGCTCCCCCAATCTGGGGGTCCCAGGGATCCCACCCCCTCCCCCCAATCCGGGGGTCCCGGGGGTCCCAGTGTCATTTTCCCCCCCCAATCCAGGGGTCCCGGGGGTCCCACCCCTCCCCACCCCAATCCGGGGGTCCCAGGGTCATCCCCCATCCCCTGGGGGGTCCCCCCCTCCCCCCCATCCGGGGGTCCCGGGGGTCTGGGTGGGGGTCCCCGGGCTCACCCTCGAGGGTGAAGCGGAAGAGCAGTGGGTGGGGGTCGATGGTCAGGGCCCCCCCGGGGCTCCCAGTGTCATCTCCCCTCCCCCAATCCGGGGGTCCCGGGGGTCCCACCGCCCCCCTCCCCAATCTGGGGGTCCTGAGGGTCCTACTGGCCCAAATCCGGGGGTCCCAGGGTCATCCCCCATCCCCTGGGGGGTCCCACCGCCTCTCCAATATGGGGGTCCCAGGGGTCCCACTGCCCCTTCCCACCAATCTGGGGGTCCCAGTGTCATTACCTCTCCCGCAATCCGGGGGTCCCGGGGGTCCCACCGCCCCCCTCCCCAATTCGGGGGTCCCACTGCCCCAGTCCGGGGGTCCCGGGGGTCCCACTGCCCCTTCCCCCCAATCTGG
This sequence comes from Phylloscopus trochilus trochilus, assembly GCA_016584745.2. NCBI lineage: Eukaryota > Metazoa > Chordata > Aves > Passeriformes > Phylloscopidae > Phylloscopus > Phylloscopus trochilus. Next base: position 100,002 of record WQNJ02000483.1, on the reverse strand, counting down.
GGGTCCCAGTGTCATCTCTCCCCCCCAGTCCGGGGGTCCCGGGGGTCCCAGTGTCATTTCCCCCTCCCTCAATCTGGGGGTCCCAGTGTCACTCCCCTCAATCCGGGGGTCCTGGGGGTCCCACTGCCCTTCCCCCCAACAATCCGGGGGTCCCACTGCCCCAATCCGGGGGTCCCAGGGATCCCACCCCCTCCCCCCCCCAATCTGGGGGTCATGGGGGTCCCAGTGTCATTTTCCCCCCTCAATCCGGGGTCCCGGGGGTCCCACCACCCCCCACCCCCAACCGGGGGTCCCGGGTTCAGGGTGGGGGTCCCGGGCTCACCCTCGAGGGTGAAGCGGAAGAGCAGCGGGTGGGGTCGATGGTCAGGGCCCCCCCGGGGCTCCGGCTCACGCGGCCCCGCAGGGCGGCGGCGAAATCCCGGGCGACGGCGTCGAGCAGCGGCAGGAACCGGCGCGCCCCGGCCGGGGACAGCACGGCCTGGTTCAGAGCCAGCCGGTCCGAGCGCCAGGCCGGGCCGTTCCTGGCCAAAAAACGGGGTCAGGGGTCAGCCGGGTCATGGGGGGGTCAGGGGGTCAGGGCAGGAACCGGCGCGCCCCGGCCGGGGACAGCACGGCCTGGTTCAGGGCCAGCCGGTCCGAGCGCCAGGCCGGGCCGTTCCTGGCCAAAAACACCCCAAAAATGGGGTCAGAGGTCAGCCGGGGTCATGGGGGGGTCAGCCGGGGTCATGGGGGGGTCAGCCGGGGTCATGGGGTCAGGGACAGGTGAGGGACAGGTGAGGGACAGGGACAGCACCGCCTGGTTCAGCGCCAGCTGGTCCGAGCGCCAGGCTGGGCCGTTCCTGGCCAAAAAATGGGGTCAGGGGTCAGCCGGGGTCAGCCGGGGTCAGCTGGGGTCAGGGGGTCAGGGGGTCAGGGCAGGAACCGGCGCGCCCCGGCCGGGGACAGCACGGCCTGGTTCAGAGCCAGCCGGTCCCGAGCGCCAGGCCGGGCCGTTCCTGGCCAAAAACACCCCAAAAACGGGGTCAGCCGGGGTCATGGGGGGGTCAGCTGGGGTCAGCCGGGGTCATGGACAGGTGAGGGACAGGTGAGGGACGGGACAGGTGAGGGACAGGTGAGGGACAGGGACAGCACGGCCTGGTTCAGAGCCAGCCGGTCCGAGCGCCAGGCAGGGCCGTTCCTGGCCAAAAAACGGGGTCAGGGGTCAGCTGGGGTCAGCAGGGGTCAGGACAGGTGAGGGACAGGTGAGGGACAGGACAGGGCAGGGACAGCACGGCCTGGTTCAGCGCCAGCCGGTCCGAGCGCCAGGCCGGGCCATTCCTGGCCAAAAAATGGGGTCAGGGGTCAGCCGGGGTCATGGGGGGGTCAGCTGGGGTCAGCCGGGGTCATGGACAGGTGAGGGACAGGTGAGGGATGGGACAGGTGAGGGACAGGGACAGCACCGCCTGGTTCAGAGCCAGCCGGTCCCAGCGCCAGGCCGGGCATTCCTGGCCAAAAACACCCCAAAAATGGGGTCAGGGGTCAGGTGGGGTCAGCAGGGGTCATGGGGGGGTCAGGGACAGGTGAGGGACAGGTGAGGGACAGGGACAGCACAGCCCAGTTCAGCGCCAGCCGGTCCCAGCGCCAGGCCGGGCCATTCCTGGCCAAAAAACGGGGTCAGGGGTCAGCCGGGGTCATGGGGGGTCAGCTGGGGTCAGGGGGTCAGGGCAGGAACCGTTCCTGGCCAAAAACACCCAAAAACGGGGTCAGGGGTCAGCCAGGGTCAGCCGGGGTCAGCCGGGGTCATGGGGGGGTCAGGGACAGGTCAGGGACAGGTGAGGGACAGGGCAGGGACAGGTAAAGGGACAGGTGAGGGACGGGGCAGGGAGGGGTCAGGGACAGGTGAGGGACAGGTGTTCCAGAGTTGTTCCTGTCTCAAATCACCCTAAAAATGGGTCAGGGGTCAGCCGGGGTCAAAGGTCAGCCAGGGTCAAAGGTCAGCCGGGGTCAGGGACAGGTGAGGGACAGGACAGGTCCCAGTTCCACTCAGCGCCCCCCAGTGCTCCCAGTGCTCATCCCAGTGCCCATCCCAGTGCCCATCCCAGTGCTCCCAGTGCCCATCCCAGTGCCCATCCCAGTGCTCCCAGTGCTCTCAGTGCTCCCAGTAACCCATCCCAGTGCTCCCAGTAACCCATCCCAGTGCCCATCCCAGTGCTCCCAGTGCCCATCCCAGTGCTCCCAGTGCTCCCAGTAACCCATCCCAGTGCCCATCCCAGTGCTCCCAGTGCCATTCCCAGTGCTCCCAGTGCTCCCAGTACCCCCATCCCAGTGCCCATCCCAGTGCTCCCAGTGCTCCCAGTGCCCATCCCGGGGGTCTCACAGCAGGAAGAGGCCGCAGCGCTGCCCCCGCAGGCTCCGGTGGGCGCTCCAGGCTGCGATGCCCAAACCAGTGCTCCCAGTGCTCCCAGTACCCCCCATCCCAGTGCCCATCCCAGTGCCCATCCCAGTGCTCCCAGTGCCCATCCCAGTGCTCCCAGTGCCATTCCCAGTTCCCCCCAGTTTCCCCAGTTCCCTCACAGCAGGAAGAGGCCGCAGCCCTGCCTCCGCAGGCTCCGGTGGGCGCTCCAGGCTGCGATGCCCAAACCAGTGCTCCCAGTAACCATCCCAGTGCCATTCCCAGTGCTCCCAGTGCCCATCCCAGTGCCCATCCCAGTGCCCAAACCAGTGCTCCCAGTGCCCATCCCGGTGGTCTCACAGCAGGAAGAGGCCGCAGCGCTGCCCCCGCAGGCTCCGTGGACGCTCCAGGCAGCGATTCCCAAACCAGAGCCCAAACCAGTGCTCCCAGTGCCCATCCCAGTGCTCCCAGTGCTCCCAGTGCTCCCAGTTGGTTCTCTCACAGCAGGAAGAGCCCACAGCGCTGCCCCCGCAGGCTCCGGTGGGTGCTCCAGGTGATGATGCCCATCCCAGTGCTCCCAGTGCTCCAGTGCCCATCCCAGTGCTCCCAGTGCTCCCAGTGCCATTCCCAGTGCTCCAGTGCCCATCCCAGTGCCCAAACCAGTGCTCCCAGTGCCCATCCCAGTGCCCAAACCAGTGCTCCCAGTCCCACCCCGGGGGTCTCACAGCAGGAAGAGGCCGCAGCGCTGCCCCCGCAGGCTCCGGTGGGCGCTCCAGGCAGCGATTCCCAAACCAGTGCTCCCAGTGCTCCCAGTGCCCATCCCAGTGCCCATTCCAGTGCTCCCAGTGCCCATCCCAGTTCTCCCCAGTCCCATCCCAGTTTCCCCAGTTCCCTCACAGCAGGAAGAGGCCGCAGCGCTGCCCCGCAGGCTCCGGTGGGCGCTCCAGGCAGCGATTCCCAAACCAGTGCTCCCAGTGCTCCCAGTGCCCATCCCAGTGCCCATTCCAGTGCTCCCAGTGCCATCCCAGTTCTCCCCAGTCCCATCCCAGTTTCCCCAGTTCCCTCACAGCAGGAAGAGGCCGCAGCGCTGCCCCCGCAGGCTCCGGTGGGCGCTCCAGGCTGCGATTCCCAAACCAGTGCTCCCAGTGCTCCCAGTGCCCATCCCAGTGCTCCCAGTGCTCCCAGTTGGTTCTCTCACAGCAGGAAGAGGCCGCAGCGCTGCCCCCGCAGGCTCCGGTGCGCGCTCCAGGCTGCGATTCCCATCCTGCGCGGGAAGAGCCCCTCGGCCCCGCAGCAGCTGCGCCGCGTCCGCGGCAGGAGCACGTTCACGCAGTCCAGGGAGCCCACGCGGTCCTGCGGCACCCCCAAAAACGGCACCCCAAAAACGGGGGGGGCACGAGGTTAGCGGGGACACCCGGCCCCCCGAGTTCACCCGGTCCCAGCACCCCAAAAAACGCACCCCAAAAACGGGGGGGTATGGGGTTAGAGGGGACACCCGGCTAGGGGAGTTCATGTGATCCCTGCACCCCAAAAACGGCACCCCCAAAACCGCACCCCTAAAAACGGCACCCCAAAAACGGAGGGGGCACGGGGTCAGCGGGGACACCCGGCCCCCCGAGTTCACCCGGTACCTGCACCCCAAAAACCGGCACCCCAAAAACCGCACCCTAAAAACGGCACCCCAAAAACGGCACCCCAAAAACGGGGTCACCCCCTTAGTGGAATCCCCTTTGGGACCCCAAAAACGGCACCCCAAAAACGGGGGGTATGGGGTAGAGGGGACAGCCGGCTAGGGGAGTCCAGCTGATCCCTGCACCCCAAAAACGGCACCCCAAAACCGGCACCCCAAAAACCGCACCCCAAAAACGGGGGGGGCACGGGGTCAGCGGGGACACCCGGCCCCCCGAGTTCACCCGGTACCTGCACCCCAAAACCAGCACCCCAAAAACGGCACCCCAAAAACGGCACCCCAAAAACGGGGGGGGCACGGGGTCAGCAGGGACACCCGGCCCCCCGAGTTCACCCGGTACCTGTACCCCAAAAACGGCACCCCAAAAACCGCACCCCAAAAACGGCACCCCAAAAACGGGGGGGGGCACGGGGTCAGCGGGGACACCCGGCCCCCCGAGTTCACTCGGTAACTGCACCCCCAAAAACGGGGTCACCCCTATTGGGACCCTCTTTGGGACCCCAAAAACGGCACCCCAAAAACGGGGGGATATGGGGTTAGAGGGGACACCCGGCTCGGGGAGCCCACCCGGTCCCTGCACCCCAAAAACGGCACCCCAAAAACCGCACCCCAAAAACGGCACCCCGAAAACGGGGGGATACGGGGTCAGTGGGGACACCCGGCCCCCCAAGTTCACCCGGTCCCTGCACCCCCAAAAACGGCACCCCAAAAACGGGGGGGGGGGGCCAGGGGTCAGCCGGGACACCCGGCTCGGGGAGCCCAGCTGATCCCTGCACCCCAAAAACGGCACCCCAAAAACGGCACCCCAAAAACGGGGACACCCCCTTAGCGGAATCCCCTTTGGGACCCCAAAAACGGCACCCCAAAAACGGGGACACCCCCAAACCTGCACCCCAAAAACGGGGTCACCCCCTCAGTGCGACCCCAAAACCGGGACCCCCAAATGCAGAGAGCCCACGTGGTCAATGCACCCCCAAAAACGGGGTCACCCCCAAACCTGCACCCCAAAAAAGAGGTCACCCCCTCAGTGAGACCCCAAAACCGGGATCCCCAAATGCAGAGAGCCCACCCGGTCCCTGCACCCCAAAAACGGGGACATCCCCATTTTTGGGACCCCTTTGGGACCCCAAAAACGGCACCCCAAAAAGGGGTCACCCCCTCAGCGGAATTCCCTTTGGGACCCCCAAACCTGCACCCCAAAAACGGGGACACCCCCTCAGTGGAACCCCAAAACCAGGGACCCCCAAATGCAGAGAGCCCACGTGGTCCCTGCACCCCAAAAACGGGGTCACCCCCAAACCTGCACCCCAAAAACGGGGTCACCCCCTCAGTGGGACCCCCTTTGGGACCCCAAAACGGCACCCCAAAAACTGGACTCCCATTGGGACCTCAAAACCGGGACAACCAAATGCAGAGAGCCCACCCGGCCCCTGCACCCCAAAAACGGGGGGGTGGGGTCACCCCCTCAGTGGGACCCCCTTGGGGACCCCCAAACCTGCACCCCCAAAACGGGGTCACCCCCTCCGTGGGACCCCCAAACCAGGGACCCCCAAACGAGGGGGGGGCACCGCGGTCAATGGGGGTCCCGGGATGGTTTGGGACCCCTGGTGACGCCCCGCCCCCCACCCCCCCAGGACGGTTTGGGGGTCACCTGTGCCCCCAGACTCACCTGTGCCCCCCAGACTCACCTGTCCCCCCAGACTCACCTGTGCCCCCCAGACTCACCTGTGCCCCCAGACTCACCTGTAGACCAGCCCCAGGCGCCGGAAGCCCTCCGGGGGTGTGTCCCCAGGACACTTTGGGGTCACCTGTCCCCCCCAGGGGTTACCTGTCCCCTCCAGACTCACCTGTGCCCCCAGACTCACCTGTAGACTGGCCCCAGGCGCTGGAAGCCCCCCGGGGGTTACCTGTCCCCCCCAGACTCACCTGTGCCCCCAGACTCACCTGTAGCCCCCAGACTCACCTGTCCCCCCAGACTCACCTGTGCCCCCAGACTCACCTGTGCCCCCCCAGACTCACCTGTCCCCCCAGACTCACCTGTCCCCCCCAGACTCACCTGTGCCCCCAGACTCACCTGTCCCCCCCAGACTCACCTGTGCCCCCAGACTCACCTGTCCCTCCCAGACTCACCTGTCCCCCCAGACTCACCTGTCCCCCCCAGACTCACCTGTAGACCGGCCCCAGGCGCCGGAAGCCCCCCGGGGGGTGTGTCCCAGGACACTTTGGGGTTACCTGTCCCCCCAGACTCACCTGTGCCCCCCAGACTCACCTGTCCCCCCCAGACTCACCTGTAGACCGGCCCCAGGCGCCGGAAGCCCCCCCGGGGGGTGTGTCCCAGGACACTTTGGGGTTACCTGTCCCCCCAGACTCACCTGTGCCCCCAGACTCACCTGTAGACGGGCCCCAGGCGCCGGAAGCCCCCCCGGGGATTACCTGTCCCCCCAGACTCACCTGTAGACCGGCCCCAGGCGCCGGAAGCCCCCCTCCATGCGGCGGTGGAAGTCCTGGAAGCCCCCCCGGCTCCAGAGGCTCAGCAGCGTCACCCAGCGGCCGCGCCCCGCCCGCGGCATCTCCGAGAAGGGGCGCGGCCCCCCCGAGCTGGGGGAGACCCCCGGGCCTGGGGAGACCCCCGGGCCTGGGGAGACCCCCGGGCTGGAGGAGACCCCCGAGCTGGGGGAGACCCCCGAGGTGAGGGAGACCCCCGGGCTGGAGGAGACCCCCGAGCCGGGGGAGACCCCCGGGCTCATGGAGACCCCCGAGGTGGGGGAGACCCCCGAGGTGGGGGAGACTCCCGGGCTCATGGAGACCCCCGAGGTGGGGGGGACCCCCGAGCCTGGGGAGACCCCCGAGCTGGGGGAGACCCCCGGGCTCATGGAGACCCCCGAGGTGGGGGAGACCCCCGGGCTGAAGGAGACCCCCGGGCTGAAGGAGACCCCCGAGCTCAGCGCCCGCCGCGCCCCCCGGCCCCAGAGCCAGCCCGGGGCGCCCATGGCTGCCGGGACCCCCGAGCTGCTCCCCTTTTATCGCTGAGAGACCCCCGAGCTGCTCCCCTTTTATCACTGAGAGACCCCCGAGCTGCTCCCCTTTTATCACTGAGGGACCCCCGAGCTGCTGGGACCCCCGAGCTGCTCCTCTTTTATCGCTGAGAGACCCCCGAGCTGCTCCCCTTTTATCGCCGGGGGACCCCCGAGCTGCCGGGACCCCCGAGCTGCTCCCCTTTTATCACCGGGAGACCCCCGAGCTGCTCCCCTTTTATCGCTGAGAGACCCCCGAGCTGCTCCCCTTTTATCGCCGGGGGACCCCCGAGCTGCTCCCCTTTTATCGCTGAGAGACCCCCGAGCTGCCGGGACCCCCGAGCTGCTCCCCTTTTATCGCTGAGAGACCCCCGAGCTGCTCCCCTTTTATCTCTGGGGGACCCCCGAGCTGCTCCCCTTTTATCTCTGAGGGACCCCCCCTTTTATCGCCGGGACCCCCGATCCCGCCCCTCTTATCGCTGCCGGGACCCCCCGCCCCTTTTATCTCTGGGGGACCCCCCCCCCGCTCTTATCTCTGCCGGGACCCCCCCCCCCTTTTATCTCTGAGGGAGCCCCCGCCCCACTTATCGCTGCCGGGACCCCCGATCCGCCTCCTTTTATCTCTGCCGGGACCCCCCCCCCCTTTTATCGCCCCCGGCCAAGGCCGCCCGGGCGCGGTGGGGGAGGGGCCGGCGGCCACCCAGGAGGGGAAGGGGGGGAGGGGGGGGGAGGGGAGCTGTGGGGGGGCAGCGCTGGGATGGGGGGGACCCCCGGAGGGGGCATCGGGACAAGGGTGGGACCCCCAGAGCTGGGGATGGGGGGGGCGGGGCAGGGCTGGGCCGGGATGGGGGGAACCCCCAAAATGTGGGGCGCCCCTAAATGTGGGGCACCCTCTAAATGGGGGGCAACCCCAAAGTGGGGAACCCCAAAATGGGGGGCAACCCCAGGATGTGGGGCACCCCCAAAGTGGGGAACCCCCAAATGTGGGGCGCCCCCTAAATGTGGGGCACTGCCGGAGGTGGGGGGAACCCCCAAATGTGGGGCGCCCCCTAAATGTGGGGCACTCCCCAAATGTGGGGCACCCCAAAATGGGGGGCAACCCCAGGATGTGGGGCACCCCCAGAATGTGGGGCACCCTCTAAGTGTGGGGCACCCCCAGAATGTGGGGAACCCCCAAATGTGGGGCACCCCCAGAATGTGGGGAACCCCCAAAATATGGGGCACCCCCAAATGTGGGGCACTCCCCAAATGTGGGGAACCCCAAAATGGGGGGCAACCCCAGAATGTGGGGTACCCTCTAAATGTGGGGAAACCCCCAAATGTGGGGCACCCCCAAAATGGGGGGCAGCGCCGGGATGGGGGGCACCCCAAAATGTGGGGCACTCCCTAAATGTGGGGCAACCCCAGGATGTGGTGCACCCTCTAAATGTGGAGAACCCCCAAAATGTGGGGCACCCCCAAAGTGGGGAACCCCCAAATGTGGGGCACCCCCAAATGTGGGGCACTGCCGGAGGTGTGGGGCACCCCCGATCTATGGGGCACCCTCGATCTATGGGGCGCCCCCGATCTATGGGGCACCCCGGATCTATGGGGCGCTCCTGATCTATGGGGCACCCCCGGATCTGTGGGGCACCCCTGATCTATGGGGCCCCCCCGCTCTATGGGGCACCCCCGGATCTATGGGGCGCCCCCGCTCTATGGGGCGCTCCTGAGCTGTGGGGCACCCCCGGGATGTGGGGCCAGACCCTGAGCCAGCCCCCCCCGGCACCCCACAGCTCCCCCCAGCTCCTCATAGCACCCCCAGCCCCATAGCACCCAGCCCCATAGCACCCAGCCCTATAGCACCTCCAACCCCATAGCACCCAGCCCCATAGCACCCAGCCCTATAGCACCCACAGTCCTCTATAGCACCCAGCCCTATAGCACCCAGCCCCCCCATAGCACCCAGCCCCACAGCACCCAGCCCCATAACCCCACAGCCCTCTATAGCACCCAGCCCCCCCATAGCACCCAGCCCCATAGCACCCAGCCCCCCGCAGCACCCCATAGCTCTCCCAGCCCCACAGCCCCCCTCAGCCCCCCATAGCACCCAGCCCTATAGCACCCAGCCCCACAGCACGCAGCAGTATAGCACCCACAGCCCCACAGCACCCCATAGCTCTCCCAGCCCCACAGTCCCCCTCAGCCCCCCACAGCACCCAGCCCCATAGCACCCACAGCCCCACAGCCTTCCCAGCACCCCATAGCACCCCCATAGCCCCACAGCACCCCCAGCACCTATAGCCCCCCCCAACCCCCCATAGCACCCAGCCCCCCCCAGCCCCACAGCCCCCCCAACACCCCGGGGTGGTGCTGGGCTCTGCTATGGGGCAGCCCCACGGCGGAGCGAGGGGGGGGTTCGGTGTGGGGGGTTTGGGGGTCGGGTCCCGGTGTGGGGGGGTTAGGGGTGAGTTCTGGGGGGGGGGGTTTAGGGGGTTTCGGGGGATTTGGGGGGTTTTGGGGGGATTTGGGGGGGTTTGGGGGGGTTATGGGGGTGTTTGGGGGGTTTTTGGGGGGTTTGGATTTTTGGGGGGGTGTTTGGGGGGTGTTTGAGGGGTTATGGGAGGTTTTGGGGGGTTATGGGGGTTTTGGGGGGTTGTTTGGGGGAGTTTTGGGGTCGTGTTTGGGGGGTTGTGGGTGGGGTTTGGGTGTTTTGGGGGGGGTTGGGGGGATTTGGGGGTTTTAGGGTGAGGTTTGGGGGGGTTCAGGGTTTTTTTTTGGGGGGTTGGGGGGGTTTGGGGGTTATGGGTGGGGTTTGGGGGGGGTTGGGGGTTTATGGGGGTTTTTGGGTGGGGTTCAGGGGTTTTTTGGGGGGGTTGGGGGGGTTGGGGGGTCGCCCCCCCCTCCCGTGCCCGGCGCTGACGTCGGAGCCAAAAATAACCCGGGGGGGGCAGCGGGGTCAGGGCCCGGAGCCGCCTGGGGGGCGGGGCGGCCCTGGAGGGGGAGGGGGGGGACACTGGGGGACATCCGGGGACATTGGGGGGACATCGGGGGAGGGGACGTGGGGGGACATCGGGGGGGGAAACCGGGGGTCACCGGGGGGACACGGGGGCGACACGGTGGGACATTGGGGGACAGCGGGGGGGACATCGGGGGGACATCGGGGACATGGGGGGGACAGGGGAGGACATCGGGGGAGGACACGGTCGCGACACGGGGGGGACATCGGCGGACATAGGGGGACATGGGGAGGGCGACGTCGGAGGACATCACGGGGGACACCGGGGGGAGACCGGGGGGACACCGGGGGTACATCGAGGGGGACATCGGGGACATGGGGGGGACATCGGGGGACAGCGGGGGGAGACCGGGGGGGACAAGGGGGGACATTGGGGGGGAGCCTGGGAGAGACATCTGGGAGGACACCGGGGAGGACACGGGGGGACATCGGGGTGACACGGGGGGGGGCATTGGGGGGATATGGGGGGGACATTGGGGGGGACACGGGGGGACATGGGAGGGACATCGGGGGATATCGGGGGGACATCGCTGGGGGGGATGTCGGGGGACATCACGGGGGACACCGGGGGGAGACCGGGGGGACAGGGGAGACATCGGGGGACAGCGGGAGACAGCGGGGGGGGACATCGGGGGGATATCGGGGGGACATCGGGGACATGGAGGGGACAGCGGGGGGATATCGGGGGGACATTAGAGGGACACCGGGGGGGACATCGAGGGGACATTGGGGGGACGTGGGGGGGAGCCTGGGAGAGACATCTGGGGGGATATGGGGAGGACACGGGGGGGAGACCAGGGGGACAATGGGGCGACACGGGGGGGGACATCGGGGGGGACACGGGGGGACATGGGAGGGACATCGGGGGATATCGAGGGGACATCGGGGGGGGACACGGGGGGAGACCGGGGGGAGACCGGGGAGATATCGAGGGGGGGGGGACATCGGGGGGACATGGGGGGGGCACGGGGGGGACAGCGGGGGACGTCGTGGGGGGGCGCGGGGGGACATGGGAGGGACATCGGGGGATATCGAGGGGACATCGGGGGGACACGGGGGGGGGACTGGGAGACATTGGGGGGACATCGAGGGGACAGCGGGGGCTACATCGAGGGGACATTAGGGGGACACCGGGGGGAGAGCGGGGGGGTCAAGGGGGGACATCGGGGGGACATCGGGGGGGGGACATTGGGGGCGACACGGTGGGGACATCGGGGGGGAGATCGGGGGACAGCGGGGGACATGGGAGGGACATCGGGGGATATCGAGGGGACATCGGGGGGACATCGCGGGGGGGGGACGTCGGGGGACATCACGGGGGACACCGGGGGGACACGGGGGTACATCGGGGGGGACATCGAGGGGACATTGGGGGGACATTGGGGGGGAGCCTGGGAGAGACATCTGGGGGGACACCGGGGAGGACACAGGGGGACATCGGGGTGACACGGGGGGGGACATTGGGGGGGACATGGGAGGGACATCGGGGGATATCGAGGGGACATTGGGGGGACATCGCTGGGGGGGACGTCGGGGGACATCACGGGGGACACCGGGGGGAGAGTGGGGGGGGCAAGGGGGGACATCGGGGGGACATTAGGGGGACACCGGGGGGAGAGCGGGGAGGTCAAGGGGGGACATCGGGGGGGGGACATTGGGGGCGACACGGTGGGGACATCGGGGGGGAGATCGGGGGACAGCGGGGGACAGCGGGGGGGACACGGGGGGGGGGCATTGGGGGGATATGGGGGGGACACCGGGGGGAGACCAGGGGGACAATGGGGCGACACGGGGGGGGGGCATCGGGGGGGACAGCGGGGGACATCGTGAGGGGGCGCGGGGGGACACGGGGGGGACATCGGAGTGACACGGGGGTGGACACGGGGGGGGACATCATGGGACATCGGGGGGGACATGGGTGGGGGGAGAACCACCCATGGGGGCTGCCGTGGGTCTGGGGGGGACTTGGGGGGCGAGGGAGGGGAGGGGGTTCCGGGATTTGGGGGTCCCGCGGTTTGGGGGTTTCTGGGGTTCCAAGGGTTGGGGGTCTTGGGGGTCTCGGGATTTGGGGGTCCCGCAGTTCGGGGGTCTCGGGGGTCTTGGGGGTCCTGCGGTTTGGGGGTCTTGGGGGTCCCAAGGGTTGGAGGTCTTGGGGGTCCCGGGATTTGGGGGTCCCGGGATTTGGGGGTCTCGGGGGTCCCACGGGGTAAGGGGGGTCCCTCCGGGGATGGGATGTGGGGGTCCCGGAGGTCCCGGTGGTCTCAGGAGTCCCGGGGCAGTGCCGGGGGTCCTGTGGGTGCTCCCGGGGGTCGCGGTGGTCCCGGGAGTCCCGGGGGTCCCGGGGCAGTCCCGGTGGTCCCGGGAGTGGTTCCAGGAGTGGTCCCGGGGGTCGTGGGGGTGGTCCCGTGGTGGTCCCGGGTCATTCCCAGGGGTCCCGGTAGTCCGATGATCCCAGGTCAGTCCCAGGTCAGTTCCGGGTCGGTCCCGGTGGTCCCGGGGGTCGCGGTTCCAGCACAGCGAGGCGGAGGCGGGAGCAGCCCGGGAGTTCCGGGTCCATCCCGGGGGTCCCGGTGATCCCGGGTCAGTCCCAGGTCAGTCCCGGGTCAGTCTCAGATGGGGGTGGGTCCTGATGGTCCTGGGGGTCCCGGGGGTCCCGTGGGTGGTCCCGGGGGTCCCAGGTGTTCCCGGGGGGGGGTGGGTCCCGATGATACCGGGTCCGTCCCGGTGGTCCCAGGGTGGGGTTCTGGGGTGGGGGGGGGTCCCGGGTTGGTCCCGGTTCTGGTGCAGCGAGGTGGGGGCAGCCCGGGGGTCCCAGCCCGGGGGTCCTGGGGCTTCCAGGGCTCCTGATGGTCCCGAGTCAGGTCCCAGGGTTGGGTCCCAGTTGGGTCCCGGTTTGGTCCCGGTTTAGTCCCGGTTGGGTCCCAGTTGGGTCCTGGTTTGGGGTCCCGGGTTGGTCCCGGTCCAGTCCCAGTGGGGGATCCTGGTTGGGTCCCAGTTGGGTCCCAGTTCAGGGGGTCCCAGTTTGGTCCCAGTTGGGTCCTGGTTTGGGGTCCCGGGTTGGTCCCGGTCCAGTCCCAGTGGGGGATCCCGGTTGGGTCCCAGTTGGGTCCCAGTTTGGGGTCCCAGTTCGGTCCCGGTCCGGTTCCAGTTGGGTCCCAGTTTGGTCTTGGGTTGGTCCCAGTTGGGTCCCAGTTTGGGGTCCCGGTTCGGTCCCGATTGGGTCCCGGTTGAGTCCCAGTTGGGTCCCAGTTCAGGGGGTCCCAGTTGGGTCCCAGTTCAGGGGGTCCCAGTTTGGTCCCAGTTGGGTCCCGGTTTGGGGTCCCGGTTGGGTCCTGGTTTGGGTCCCGGTTGGGTCCCAGTTTGGGGTCCCAGTCCTGGTCCCAGTCTGGTTGGGTCCCGGTTTGGGGTCCCAGTCCGGTTGGGTCCTGGTTGGGTCCCGGTCCGGTCCCGGTTGGGTCCTGGTTTAGGGTCCCAGTTGGGTCTCGGGTCAGTCCTGGTTTGGGGTCCCGGTTTGGGGTCCCAGTTGGGTCCTGGTCCCAGTTTGGGGTCCCGATTGGGTCCCGCTTGGGTCCCGGTCCCGGTTTGGGGTCCTGGTTCGGTCCCGGTTGGGTCCCGGTTTGGGGTCCCGGTTGGGTCCCGGTCCCGGTCCCAGTTTGGGGTCCCGGTTTAGGGTCCCAGTTTGGGGTCCCGGTTCCAGTCCCGGTTGGGTCCCGGTTGGGTCCTGGTCCCAGTTTGGGGTCCTGGTTCGGTCCCGGTTGGGTCCCGGTTTGGGGTCCCATTCCCGGTTTGGGGTCCTGGCTCAGTCCCGGTTGGGTCCCGGTTGGGTCCCGGTCCCGGTCCAGTTGGGTCCCAGTTTGGGGTCCCGGTTTGGGGTCCCGGTCCCAGTTTGGGGTCCCGGTTCGATCCCGGTTGGGTCCCGGTCCCGGTTCCGGTTTGGGTTCTGGCGCAGGAGGCGGAGCCGGGGGCAGGTTCGTCCCTTTATTGGCCGCGGGGCCGCGGGGCCGGGGGGGCCGCGGGGCCGTTTGTGCTTGTCCTGAAATCCCGGGGGGGCCCAGGTGCGCCCAGGTGCGCCCAGGTGCGCCCAGGTGTGCCCAGGTACATCCCAGGTACATCCCAGGTACATCCCAGGTGTGCCCAGGTACATCCCAGGTACATCCCAGGTACATCCCAGGTGTGTCCCAGGTGTGTCCCGGGCTCACCCAGATGCGCCCAGGTGCGCCCAGGTGCGCCCAGGTGTGTCCCGGGTACATCCCAGGTGTGCCCAGGTGTGTCCTGGGTACATCCCAGGTGTGCCCAGGTACATCCCAGATGTGCCCAGGTGTGCCCAGGTACATCCCAGGTACATCCCAGGTGTCCCCAGGTGCGCCCAGGTACATCCCAGGCGAGTCCCAGGCTCACCCAGGTGTGCCCAGGTGTGTCCCGGGTACATCCCAGGTGTGTCCCAGGTTCACCCAGGTGTCCCCAGGTGTGCCCAGGTGCATCCCTGGTGTCTCTCTCTTTTCCTCCTCCTCCGTTGTTGTTGTTGAGAGAGATCTCTCTCTTTTCCTCCTCCTCCGTTGTTGTTGTTGAGAGAGAGTACGAACCGGGGCCGCAGCTCCCGGGCCTGCGTTACCTGAATTGGGGGGGAGGGGCCCCGCCCCGGCCCCCGCGGGGGGTGGGGCTCAGGTGAGGGGCGGGCACACCTGGGGGGGCACCTGGGGGGCTGAGGGGGGCGGGGCAGGGGGAGGGGGGCAGCAGCTGCGGCACCTGTGGTACCTGCAAGGAGGGCGCCGTGTGCAGGTGTGTGCAGGTGTGTGCAGGTGTGTGCAGGTGTGTACAGGTGCACAGGTGTGTGTCAGGTGTGTGCAGGTGTGAGAGGCCTGTATAGGTGTACAGGTGCGTGCAGGTGTGTCAGGTGTGTCAGGTGTGTGCAGGTGTGTGCAGGTGTACAGGTGTGTGTCAGGTCAGTGCAGGTGTGTGCAGGTGTACAGGCGTACAGGTGTGTACAGGTGTGTACAGGTGTGTGCAGGTGTACAGGTGTGTGCAGGTGTGTGCAGGTGTGTGCAGGTGTGTGCAGGTGCACAGGTGTGTGTCAAGTGTGTGCAGGTGTGAGAGGCCTGTATAGGTGTACAGGTGCGTGCAGGTGTGTCAGGTGTGTCAGGTGTGCAGGTGTGTCAGGTGCGTGCAGGTGTACAGGTGTGCATGTGTGTGTAGGTGTGTGCAGGTGTGTACAGGTGTGCAGATGTGTAGAGGTGCGTGCAGGTGTGTGTCAGGTGTGCAGGTGTGTGCAGGTGTGTACAGGTGTGTGTCAGGTGTGCAGGTGTGTGCAGGTGTGTACAGGTGTGCAGGTGTGTGCAGGTGCGTGCAGGTGTGTCTGTCAGGTGTGTGCAGGTGTGTACAGGTGTACAGGTGTGTACAGGTGTGTGTGTGTGTCAGGTGTGTCAGGTGTGTGCAGGTGTGTGCAGGTGTGTGCAGGTGTGTGTCAGGTGTGTGTCAGGTGTACAGGTGTGTACAGGTGTGTGCAGGTGTGTGCAGGTGTGCAGGTGTGCCCAGGTGTGTGTGCAGGTGTGCCCAGGTGTGTGCAGGTGTGCCCAGGTGTGTTCAGGTGCGTTTCAGGTGTGTGCAGCATCAGCAGCATTGGCAGCACCTGCAGCGTGTGTGACGTGTACAGGTGAGCACAGGTGAGCGCAGGTGAGCACAGGTGAGCGCAGGTGAGCGCAGCACTTGCACCCTTTGCAGTTTGTGCCGCACCTGCAGTGTCTGTGGCGCGTGCAGGTGTGCGTGCAGGTGTGCTCGCAGGTGTGCGTGCAGGTGTGCACAGGTGTGGGAGGCGTGTACAGGTGTGCCCAGGTGTGCCCAGGTGTGCCCAGGTGCGGGCAGCAGCAGCAGCATTGGCAGCACCTGTGGCGTGTGTGGAGAGTGCGGCACCTGCGGCACCTGCACGGACAGGTGTGTGCAGGTGTGTCAGGAGTGTGCAGGTGTGTGCAGGTGCATACAGGTGTGTCAGGTGCATGCAGGTGTGTCAGGAGTGTCTGTCAGGAGTGTGCAGGTGTGTGCAGGTGTGTGCAGGTGTGTCTGTCAGGTGTGTGCAGGTGTGTGCAGGTGTGTCTGTCAGGAGTGTGCACCTGCAGCACCTGCAGCACCTGCGGCACCTGTATGGACAGGTGTGTGCAGGTGTGTGCAGGTGCGTGCAGGTGTATCAGGAGTGTGCAGGTGTGTCTGTCAGGTGTGTGCAGGTGTGTCAGATGTACAGGTGTGTGCAGGTGTGTGAGCAGTGTGCAGGTGTGTCAGGTGTGTCAGGTGTGTGAGCAGTGTGCAGGTGTGTGCAGGTGTGTGTCAGGTGTGTGCAGGTGTGTGCAGGTGTGTCTGCCAGGTGTGTGCGGCACCTGCAGCACCTGGGCCCATCCCTGCACCTGCAGCACCTGCAGCACCTGCACGGCTGGGAGCGTGAGAGGTGTGCACAGGTGTGTGCACAGGTGTGCACAGGTGTGCGCAGGTGTGCGCAGGTGTGCGCAGGTGTGCACAGGTGTGCACAGGTGTGAGCAGGTGTGAGCAGCACCCGCACCTGTCTCACCATCGGCAGCACCTGCGGCACCTGTACGTGCATAGGACTGATGGTGTCTCAGGTGTGTCAGGTGTGTGTGTCAGGTGTGTGTGTCAGGTGTCTCAGGTGTGTCAGGTGTGTGTGTCAGGTGTGTCAGGTGTGTGCGGCACCTGCAGCCCCCGCACCTGTCTGCGCACCTGCCCAGGTGTGCAGAGCTGTGGCTGCGGTTCCTGCGCAGCCGCGTGCCAGGTGTGTGCAGGTGTGCGCAGGTGTGCGCAGGTGTGTGCAGGTGTACAGGTGTGTGCAGGTGTACAGGTGTGTGCAGGCGTGCAGGTGTGCAGCACAGGTATAATGCGTGTGCACAGGTGTGTGCAGGTGTGTAGGTGTGCAGGTACAGGTATAATGCATGCCATGCACAGGTGTGTGCAGGTGTGCACAGGTGTGCACGGGTGTGTCAGGCGTGCAGGTGTGCAGCACAGGTATAACACGTGTGCACAGGTGTGCGCAGGTGTGTGCAGGTGTGCACAGGTGTGCAGTAGAGGTATAATGCGTGGGCACGGGTGTGTGCAGGTGTGCACAGGTGTGTGCAGGTGTGCACAGGTGTGTCAGGCATGCAGGTGTGCAGCACAGGTATAACACATGTGTACAGGTGTGCACAGGTGTGTGCAGGTGTGTGCAGGTGTGCAGGTACAGGTATAACGCGTGCCATGCGCAGCTGTGCAGGTGTGCACAGGTGTGTCAGGCATGCAGGTGTGCAGGTAGAGGTACAGGTATAACATGCGCCATGCACAGGTGTGTGCAGGTGTGCACAGGTGTGCAGTACAGGTATAATGAATGTGAGTGCACGGTGCGCAGGTGTGCACAGGTGTGTAGCACCGGCTCTGCCCAGGCAGGGCGGGTGTGTGACACACCTGCAGACAGGTGTGCGTGTGTGTGTGTGTGTGTGTGACACAGGTGAGCGCGCAGCACCCACAGGTGTGCTTGTCCAGGTGTGTCCATCGCGTGTGCAGGTGTGTACAGGTGTGTGCAGCGTGTACAGGTGTGTACAGGTGTGTGCAGCGTGTACAGGTGTGCACAGGTGTGTACAGGTGTGTGCAGGTGTGTGCAGCGTGTACAGGTGAGCACAGGTGTGCACATGCGTATCTAAGAGTGTACAGGTGTGTACAGGTGTGTGCAGGTGTGTACAGGTGCACACAGGTGTGCACGTGCATATCTAAGAGTGTGCAGGTGTGTGCAGGTGTGCACATGCATATCTAAGCGTGTACAGGTGTGTACAGGTGTGCGCAGGTGTGTAAATGTTTGTGCCACGGCGTACCTGTGCGCACAGGTGTGCGCAGCGTGCACGGGCTCTCACACGTGCGCACAGGTGTGTACATGTACGTGTAAGTGTGTACAGGTGCGCACAGGTGCGCACAGCTTCTCACAGGTACTCAACAGGTGTGCACAGGTGCGCCCAGGTGTGCACAGGTGTGCACAGGTTCTCACAGCTTCTCACAGGTGCACACAGGTGTGCGCAGGTGTACACAGGTGCGCACAGGTGAGCACAGGTGAGCACAAATGTGAGCAGGTTCTCTCAGGTGTGCACAGGTGCGCACAGGTGTACACGGGTGCTCACACGTGCACACAGTCGCTCGCAGGTACGCACAGGTGTGCACAGCTTCTAACAAGTACTCAACACATGCTCACAGGTGTGCACAGGTGAGCACAGGTGTGTGCAGGTTCTCTCAGGTGTGCACAGGTGAGCACAGGCGCACACAGTCACTCACAGGTGCTCACAGGTGCGCACAGGTACCCAACAGGTGCACACAGGTGTACACAGGTGTGCACAGCTTCTCACAGGTGCGCCCAGGTGCTCACAGGTGTGCACACAGTTGTGCCCAGGTGTGCCCAGGTGCTCACAGGTGGGCACCCAGTCACGCACAGGTGTGCACACAGGTGGGCACAGGTATGTACAGGTGCACACAGGCGCTCACAGGTGCTCACAGGTGTGCACAGGTACCCAGCAGGTGCACAGTCACTCATAGGTGCTCACAGGTGTGCACACAGGTGAGCACAGGTGCTCACAGGGGCACACAGTCACTCACAGGTGCACACAGGTGAGCACAGGTAACCAACAGGTGCACACAGCTGCGCCCAGGTGCTCACAGGTGTGCACACAGGTGTGCACAGGTATGTACAGGCGCACACAGTCACTCACAGGTTCTCACAGGTGCACCCAGTCGCTCACAGGTGTGCACACAGGTGTGCACAGGCTCACACAGGTGCTCACAGTTGCGCCCAGGCGCTCACAGGTGCACCCAGGTGTGCCCAGGTGCTCACAGGTGTGCACACAGGTGAGCACAGGTGCGCACAGGGGCACACAGTCACTACACAGTCACTCATAGGTGCTCACAGGTGCACACAGGTGTGCCCAGGCGCTCACAGGTGCACACAGGTACCCAACAGGTGCACAGTCACTCATAGGTGCTCACAGGTGTGCACACAGGTGCGCCCAGTCGCTCACAGGTGTGCACAGGTGGGCACAGGCTCACACAGGTGCTCACAGTTGCGCCCAGGTGCGCCCAGGTGTGCACAGTCGCTCACAGGTGCTCACAGGTGTGCACACAGGTGCACCCAGTTGCTCACAGGTGCGCACACAGGTGTGCCCAGTTGCTCACAGGTGCGCACACAGGTGAGCACAGGTGCGTAAAGGTGTGCACAGGTGCACCCAGGTGCTCACAGGTGTGCACACAGGTGCACCCAGGTGCTCACAGGTGTGCACACAGGTGTGCCCAGTTGCTCACAGGTGCACACAGGTGAGCACAGGTGCGCACAGGGGCACACAGTCACTACACAGTCACTCATAGGTGCTCACAGGTGCACACAGGTGTGCCCAGGCGCACACAGGTGTGCCCACAGGTGTGCCCAGGTGCTCACAGGTGCACACAGGTGTGCCCAGGCGCTCACAGGTGTGCACACAGGTGTGCACAGGTATGTACAGGTGTGTGCCCAGGTGCTCCCACCCACCCCTCCCCCCCTCCCACCCCCCACACCCCCTCCCCACCCCCCCACCCCCCCTCCCCCCCACGTGTCCGACTGCGGGGGGAGGGGCGCGTCCGGAGCCTCTCCAGGTGCATCCAGGGCGTGTCCCAGGTGTGTCCGGCAGGAGAAAGGTGGGGGGTGGGCGTGTCCCAGGTGTGTCCCGGAAGTGGGCGTGTCCTTGCCCGGCAGGTGCGGGGGGCGGGGCCGGGGCGGGGGGCGGGGCCTATCGCGCTACTCTGGCATCGTCATCCCTGAATTCGGTCACTCTAAGGGGGGGAGGGGCTTTGGGGGGGAGGGGGAGGGGCTTAGGGGGTGGGGGGAGGGGCTGGCTCGGGGGTCCCTGATTGCTCGAGCCCATGCGGTGGGTTAATTATTGATTAGGTAATTAACAGGGGGGGTTAATTATTGCTCTATCGGGGCGGGCGGTGGGGGGAGGGGGGAGAGAGGAAGGCCCGCGGGGTTTTTTTTTTTTGTTTTTTTGTGGTTTTTTGTGGTTTTTTTCTCTACAGTTTTGGCGGGAAAAAAAGGAAAAAATATTAATTAAAAAAATAATTAAGGAAAGAAAAATAAAAGAAAAAAATGAAGTGAAAATTAGGAAATTAATTAATTAAAAAAAATAAAAAGGAAAAGGAAAAACAAAAGGAAATCCCCGAAATTAAGGAAGAAGTGAAGAAGTAAATAAATGAAGAAGTAAATAAATGAAGAAATAAATTAAAAGTAAATTAAAAGTAAATAAACAAGTAAATAAACAAATAAATAAACAAGTAAACAAACAAATGAGTAAATAATTAAGTAAATAAACAAGTAAACAAACAAATGAGTAAGTAATTAAGTAAATAAAGAAGTAAATAAGGAAATAAATTAATAGGTAAATCAATAAGTAAAGAAATAAATATGTAAGTAAATAAATGAATAAATAAGTAAATAAATGAGTCAATAAATTAATAAGCGAATAAATAAGTAAATAATCAAATAATTAATTAAACAAATAAAGACATAAATGAGTAAATAAAGGAGTAAATAAGTAAAGAAGTAAATAAATACGTAAATAAACAAACAAACAAATAAATAAAAGTAAATAAATAATTAAGTGAGTAAAAAAACAAGTAATTAATTAAATAAGTAAACAAGTAAACAAACAAATAAATAAGTAAATAAATAAATAAATAAAAGGGGTGGGGGGAGGGGCGCGCGAGGGGTTGGGGGAGGGGGGGGGACGGAAAAATTAATTTAAAAAGTAAATTAAAAATTAATTTAAAAATAAATTAATTAATAAATTAAGGAATTAATTAAAAATCTCCCGAAGGAAAGCGGTGAAAAAACCTTGGCATAGATGGAAATTGGGGGGAGGGGCGGGGGGAGGGGGAGGGGGAGGGGGAGGGGCGGGGAGGGGTTTATTTGCATGCAGAGACCCCGCCCCCCACCCCAAAAAAAAGGCGGGAAAAAAGGGAGAGGGGGGGTGGGGGAGGGGCGGCGGGAGGGGGAGGGGCGCGGTGCCCCCCCCTCCCCCCCCTCCCTTCAGGCTTTGGCATCGCGGGTGGGGGAGGGGGAGGAGGGGGGGGGGAGGGGGCGCCCCGCAATCCCCTGAGGGTGGGGGAGGGGCTGGGGGTGGGGGAGGGGTTTGTGCTCTCGGGAAGGGCGCCCCCTACCGTGGGGGGGAGGGGGGGCAGCCCCTCTTTGGGGGGGGGAGGATTTGGGGGGGGGTCCCCCCTCTCCCCTCCCCCCCCTCTGGGAATTTGGGGGTGGGGGAGGGGCACGCGGGAGTTATTGGGGTGCCCCTGCTGAGGGGGGAGGGGGAGGGGAGGGGGAGGGGCCATGCACGGGTGGGGGGAGGGGCACCCCCACCCCTCCCCCACCCCCCCTCCCCCCAAAAAAATCGGGGCTCCCCAGTGCGGGGTGGGGGTGGGGGGGAGGGGCACCCAGGGGGGTGGGGGGAGGGGTACCCAGGGGGGTGGGGGGAGGGGCACCCATGGGGGTGGGGGGAGGGGTACCCTGCCATGTTGGGGTGCCCGGGGGGTGGGGGAGGGGCCATGCAAGGTGAGGGGGTGGGGGAGGGGAGGGGGGAGGGGCGTGGCTGTGCCGTGCGGGGGGGGAGGGGCTTATTGCGGGGGGAGGGGCCCCACCCCGAGGTGGGGGAGGGGCGCCCTGATTTTGGGGGGGACGGCACAGGGAGGGGGAGGGGTGGGGGAGGGGCGGGGACCCCCCCCCAGGGTGGGGGGGGAGGGGTTCACCTGATTCGGGGTACGGGGGTACCCATGCAAAGGGGGGGGGGGAGGGGGAGGGGCGCCCCAGGGTGGGGGAGGGGCACCCCAGGGTGGGGGAGGGGCGCTCCAGGGTGGGGGAGGGGCGTGGCGTCAGCCCGGGGCGCCCTTCAATTGGGGGGGGTGGGGGAGGGGAGGGGGGGAGGGGCTTCACCCCCATTTTTTGGGGGGGCGCACCCACCCCAGGGTGGGGTCACCCCAAAATTTTGGGGGATGGGGGGGGGGGAGGGGCGACCCCCAGGGCTGGGCTATGGCACCGGCTGGGGGTGGGGGAGGGGCGCCCATGCAAATTTGGGGGATTTTGGGGGGGGGGAGGGGAGGGGAGGGTGTGTGTCCCCCCCCCCCCCAAATTTTTTTTTGGGGGGGTGCTCCCCCAGCAGCGGGGGGGCCCATGCAAAGGGGGGGGGGGGAGGGGAGGGGTCCCCCCCAAATATTTTGGGGTGGGGGAGGGGTCCCCCCAAATATTTTGGGGTGGGGGGCGGGGCTATGGCACAAGGCTGAGGCACCCATGCAAAAAGGGGGGGGGTGGGGGGGGTCACCCCGATTTTTTTGGGGGGGGGCGCCGCGGGGGGGGAGGGGTCACCCCAAATTTTTTTGGGGGGGCATCCCCGCTGGGGGGGGTTGCGCCGCCCCTGGAAGAGACAGAGGGTGACCCCAAATTTTTTTTGGGGGGGTGGGGGAGGGGCACCGCCGGGTGGGGACATCCCTGCAAGAAGAAATGGGGGGAGGGGCTCCCCCCACAATTTTTTGGGGTGCCCAGGACCCCCCTTCAAGGCAGCGGGGGGGGGGGGGTCATGCATGTGAATTTTAGGGTGGGGGGATGAATTTTGGGGGGGGGGGGATGGATTTTGGGGGGTAGGGTGGATTTTTGGGGGATGGGGGGTGAATTTTTGGGGGGGGGGGAGGGGTGTGAGTTTTTTTATCCTGAATTTTTGGGGGGGGGGGGAGCCTGAATTTTTGGGGGCTGAGATTTTTGGGAAGGGCGGGGGGGGCTCGGGTTGAAAAGGTGAATTTTGGAGCTGAATTTTGGGGGGGGTTCAGGTTTGAAGGGTGAATTTCCTGGCCAAAATTTTTTTTTGGGGGGGGGGGTGAATTTTGGAGCCTGAATTTTGAGCGATGAAATTTTGGGTGGGGCTCAGATTCAAAGAGTGAATTTTGGAGCTGAATTTTGGGGGCTGAACTTCCAAAGGTGAATTTTGGAGCTGAATTTTGGGGGGGCTCAGCTTCAAATGGTGAATTTTGGGCGGGGCTCAGCTTCCAAGGGCGAATTTCGGAGCTGAATTTGGGGAGCTCCGTTTTGAGGGGTGAATTTTGGAGCCTGAATTTCGAATGATGAAATTTTGGGGGGGGGGTCAGCTTTAAAGGGTGAATTTTGGGGGGCTCCATTTTGAGGTGTGAATTTTGGAGCTGAATTTTGGGGGTTCAGCTTCCAAAGGTGAATTTTGGAGCTGAATTTTGAGCGATGAAATTTTGGGGGGGGGCTCAACTTCCAAGGGTGAATTTTGGGGGGGACTCAGCTTTGAAGGGTGAATTTTGGGCCTGAATTTGGGGGGGGGCTCAACTTCCAAGGGTGAATTTCGGAGCTAAATTTTGGGAGGTTCAACTTCAAAAGGGGGAATTTCCTGGCTGGAATTTTTCGGGTTAAATCCCTCGAGCTCAACTTCCAAAGGTGAATTTTGGGCCTGAATTTGGGGGTGGGGGGGGGGCTGAACTTCCAAAGGCGAATTTTGGAGCCTGAATTTCGAGTGACAAAATTTTGGGGGTGGCTCTGGAATTTTTTTGGGGTGAATCCCTTGGGCTCAACTTTGAAAGGTGAATTTTGGAGCTGAATTTTGAGTGATGAAATTTTGGGTGGGGCTGAACTTCCAAGGGTGAATTTCGGAGCTGAATTTTGGGAGTTTCAACTTCAAAAGGGGGAATTTCCTGGCTGGAATTTTTTTGGGGTGAATCCCTTGAGCTCAACTTCCAAGGGTGAATTTTGGAGCTGAATTTTGAGCGATGAAATTTTGGGTGGGGCTCAGATTCAAAGAGTGAATTTTGGAGCTGAATTTTGGGGGGGCTCAGGTTCCGAGGGCAAATTTTGGGGCTGAATTTTGGGGGCTCAGATTTGAGGGGTGAATTTTGGAGCTGAATTTTGGGGGCCTCATCTTTGAAGGGTGAATTTCCTGGCCAAAATTTTTTTGGGGTGAATCCCTCACGCTGAACTTCCAAGGGTGAATTTTGGAGCCTGAATTTTAGGGGTGCTCAGATTTCACAGGTGAATTTTGGGCCTGAATTTGGGGGGGGGCTGAACTTTGAAGGGTGAATTTTGGAGCTGAATTATGAGCAATGAAATTTTGGGGGAGGCTCAGATTCAAAGAGTGAATTTTGGAACTGAATTTTGGGGGGGGGCTCAGCTTCCAAGGGCAAATTTTGGGGCTGAATTTTGGGGGCTCAGATTTGAGGGGTGAATTTTGGGGCTGAATTTTGGGGGCTCAGATTTGAGGGGTGAATTTTGGGGCTGAATTTTGGGGGCTCAGCTTTGAAGGGTGAATTTTGGAGCTGAATTTTGGGGGCTCAGCTTTGAAGGGTGAATTTCCTGGCCAAAATTTTTTGGGGGTGGGGGTGTGAATCTCTCGAGCTCAACTTCCAAAGGTGAATTTTGGAGCTGAATTTGGGGGGGGGCTGAACTTCCAAAGGTGAATTTTGGAGCTGAATTTTGGGGGGGGGGGCTCAGCTTTGAGGGGTGAATTTTGGAACTGAATTTTGAGCAATGAAATTTTGGGGAGGGCTGAACTTCCAAAGGTGAATTTTGGAGCTGAATTTTGGGGGGGCTCAGGTTCCAAGGGCAAATTTTGGGGCTGAATTTTGGGGGCTCAACTTCCAAAGGTGAATTTTGGAGCTGAATTTTGAGCGATGAAATTTTGAGGGGGGGGCTCAACTTCCAAGGGTGAATTTTGGGGGGGACTCAGCTTTGAAAGGTGAATTTCGGAGCTAAATTTTGGGAGGTTCAACTTCAAAAGGGGGAATTTCCTGGCTGGAATTTTTTTTGGGGTGAATCCCTCGGGCTCAACTTCCAAAGGTGAATTTTGGAGCCTGAACTTTGGGCCTGAATTTTGGGGGTTCTCAGCTTCAAAAGGGGGAATTTCCTGGCTGGAATTTTTTTGGGGTGAATCCCTTGGGCTCAACTTCCAAAGGTGAATTTTGGGCCTGAATTTTGGGGGTTCTCAGCTTCAAAAGGGGGAATTTCCTGTCTGGAATATTTTTTTGGGGGGGTGGGGGTGAATCCCTCGGGCTGAACTTCCAAATTTCCGGCGGGCGGGGCTCTCCCGGCGAATCCGAAATTTGGCGAAGGCTGGAATTTGTCAGGCGAAATCCTCGGGCTGAACTTCCGACGGGCGGATCCCGACAGGTGAATCCCGACAGGTGAATCCCGAAGGGCGGATCCTGACAGGTGAATCCCGACAGGTGGATCCCGACAGGTGAATCCCGAAGGGCGGATCCTGACAGGTGAATCCCGACAGGCGAATCCCGACAGGTGAATCTCGACAGGTGAATCCCGGCGAGTGGAATCTGAAGGGTGAATTTTGAAGGCTGGATCCCGAAGGGTCGATCCCGAAGGGTCGATCCTGATGGCCGGAATTCGAAGGGTCAATCCCGACGGCCGGAATTTGAGAGGTCAATCCTGAAGGCCGGAATTTTGAAGGGTGAATTTTGAAGGGTCAATCCTGACAGGTCAATCCCGGCGGCCGGAATTTGAAGGGTGGAATTCGAAGGGTGGATCCCGACAGGTCAATCCGGATGGCTGGAATTTGAAGGGTCAGTTTTGAAGGGTCAGTCCTGATGGGGTCAGTCCTGATGGCCGGAACTTGAAGGGTGGAATTTGAAGGGTCAACCCTGAAGGGTCGATCCCAACGGCCGGAATTTTTAAGGGTCAGTTTTGAAGGGTCGATCCCGACGGCCGGAATCTGAAGGGTCAATCTCGAAGGGTCGATCCTGATGGCCGGAATTTGAGGGGTCGAATCCTGAAGGCCGGAATTTGAGGGGTCAGTTTTGGAGGGTCAACCCCAACGGCCAGAATTCAAAGGGTCAATTTTGAAAGGGTCAACCCTGACAGTCAGAATTCGAAGGGTCAATTTTGAAAGGTCAGTTTTGAAGGGTCAGTCCTGAAGGCCGGAATCTGAAGGGTGGATTTTGAAGGGTCGATCCCAACGGCCGGAGTTTGAAGGGTGAATTTCGATGGGTAAATTTTGAAGGGTCAATCCCGACGAGTCAATCCCGACAGACGGAATTTGAAGGGTCAATCCCGACGGGTCAGTCCCGATGGCCGGAATTTGACGGGTCAGTCCTGATGGCCGGAATTTGACGGGTCAGTCCTGATGGCCGGAATTTGAAGGGTGAATTCTGAAGGGTCAGTCCTGATGGCCGGAATTGGAAGAGTTAATTTTGAAGGGTCAACCCTGAGAGTCAGAATTCGAAGGGTCACTTTTGAAGGGTCAATCCCTGACAGGTCAATCCCGACAGTTGGAATTTGAAGGGTCAATTTTGAAGGGTCGATCCCAACGGGTCAGTCTTGAAGGCCGGAGTTCGAAGGGTCAATCCCGACAGGTCAATCCCGACAGTTGGAATTTGAAGGGTCAGTTTTGAAGAGTGAATTTTGAAAGGTCAGTTTTGAAGGGACAGTCCCGATGGCCGGAATTTGAGGGGCCAATCCTGAAGGGTAAAACTCAAAGGGTGAATCCCAACAGCCGGAATTCCAGGGGTGGATCATGGATGCTGGAATTCGAAGGGCAAATCCCGACGGCTGGAATTTTGAAGGGTGGAATTTGAAGGGGTGAATCCCGACGGCCGGAATTCCAGGCGGCGAGAACCCCGGAGGGGCCGAACCCTCTACGGCCTCACCCGGGGTGGGTGGGTGCTGGGGGGGTGGTCCGGGTGACCTCTCCCGCTTCATCCCGGACCGGGGGCGGGGCCGATCCCCCCGAGGCGGCGGTGACCGGAGGAGGAGGAGGAGGAGGAAGAGGCGAAGGAGCGGAACTTGGGGCTGCCTTTCCCCGCCCAACCTCCGCGCTCTCCCATCCCGGAGAGAGAAGAAATCGAGGAGGGGGGAGAGAGAGAGGATGGGAAGTGAGGAGGGGGCGTCTCCGCGCATCCCCCTCCCCACTCCCCGCTCAGGCGTGCAGGGGGCTGAGGGGCGCTGCGGCCCCCTTGAAGCAGGCGGACTCGTAGTGCTTGTTGAGATAGGACTTGAGGGCGAAGGTCTTGCTGCAGCGCTTGCACTTGAAGTGCTTGAAGGCCGAGTGCGTCTGCATGTGGGCGCGCAGGTTGGAGCGGTCGGCGAAGGCTTTGCCGCAGTGCGCGCAGCCGAACGGCTTCTCGCCCGTGTGCGAGCGCATGTGGCCCTGCAGCAGCCAGGGCCGGCTGAAGGCTTTGCCACACACCTGGCACTTGTGCTTCAGGTCGTGGGTCAGCAGGTGCATGGCCATGGCCGGCATGGAGACGTACACCTTGCCGCAGGTGGGACACTTCTTGGCCATCTTGCTGTCCAGGCTGCGGTGAGTCTGCTTGTGGCGGCTCAGGTTGGAAGAGGTGGCGTAGCTCTTGCCGCACTCGCCGCAGGTGTGCCGGGGAAGGCTCCGAGCCGCTCCCGCCGCCCCTCCGCCGCTCACCTTGCGCCGGGAGCGGCCGTCCGTGATGAAGAAGGCGTCCACGGCGTAGCCCTCGCTGACGGCGGCGTCGCCGTTGATGTAACCGCCGGCCATGCCCGAGTGGGGGCTGTCGGGGGGCTCCGAGTCGCCGGCGCCGAAGTCGCCGCGGCCGCCCGGGTAGAGCCCCTCGGGGGATGGAACCTTGAGAGCGGCCTCGGGGTCGCCCGGGAAGGCCGAGGGAGCCATGAAGTCGCTGATGTACCCTGGGGGGGGGAAAGAGGGGGACAGAGGGGTCAGTGAGGGGGGAACAACGGGGGGAGAGAGGGGACAGAGGGGACAGCGCGGCCGGAGAGGCTGCGGACAGCGGGAGGGGAGGGGAGGGAAAAGGGGAAGGGAGGAGGGGATGGTGTTGGTGTGTGTGTCACTGTGTGTGTGTCACTGTGTGTGTGTCACTGTGTGTGTGTCACTGTGTGTGTCACTGTGTGTGTCACTGTGTGTGTGTCACTGTGTGTCACTGTGTGTGTGTCACTGTGTGTGTCACTGTGTGTGTCACTGTGTGTGTCACTGTGTGTGCGTCACTGTGTGTGTGTCACTGTGTATGTGTCACTGTGTGTGTCACTGTGTGTGTCACTGTGTGTGCGTCACTGTGTGTGTGTCACTGTGTGTGTCACTGTGTGTGTCACTGTGTGTGTCACTGTGTGTGTGTCACTGTGTGTGTGTCACTGAGTGTGTCACTGTGTGGGTGTCACTGAGTGTGTCACTGTGTGTGCGTCACTGTGTGTGTGTCACTGTGTGTGTCACTGTGTGTGTCACTGTGTGTGTCACTGTGTGTGTGTCACTGTGTGTGTGTCACTGAGTGTGTCACTGTGTGGGTGTCACTGAGTGTGTCACTGTGTGTGTGTCACTGTGTGTGTCACTGTGTGTGTGTCACTGAGTGTGTCACTGTGTGTGTCACTGTGTGTGTGTCACTGTGTGTGTCACTGTGTGTGTGTCACTGTGTGTGTCACTGAGTGTGTCACTGTGTGTGTGTCACTGTGTGTGTCACTGTGTGTGTCACTGAGTGTGTCACTGTGTGTGTCACTGTGTGTGTGTCACTGTGTGTGTGTCACTGTGTGTGTCACTGTGTGTGTCACTGAGTGTGTCACTGTGTGTGTCACTGTGTGTGTCACTGTGTGTGTGTCACTGAGTGTGTGTCACTGTGTGTGTGTCACTGTGTGTGTCACTGTGTGTGTGTCACTGTGTGTGTGTCACTGTGTGTGTCACTGTGTGTGTCACTGTGTGTGTCACTGTGTGTGTGTCACTGAGTGTGTCACTGAGTGTGTCACTGTGTGTGTCACTGTGTGTGTGTCACTGTGTGTGTCACTGTGTGTGTGTCACTGAGTGTGTCACTGTGTGTGTGTCACTGTGTGTGTCACTGTGTGTGTGTCACTGAGTGTGTCACTGAGTGTGTCACTGTGTGTGTCACTGTGTGTGTGTCACTGTGTGTGTGTCACTGTGTGTGTCACTGAGTGTGTGTCACTGTGTGTGTCACTGAGTGTGTCACTGTGTGTGTGTCACTGAGTGTGTCACTGTGTGTGTCACTGTGTGTGTCACTGTGTGTGTGTCACTGAGTGTGTCACTGTGTGTGTGTCACTGAGTGTGTCACTGAGTGTGTGTCACTGTGTGTGTCACTGAGTGTGTGTCACTGTGTGTGTCACTGTGTGTGTCACTGTGTGTGTGTCACTGAGTGTGTGTCACTGTGTGTGTCACTGTGTGTGTCACTGTGTGTGTCACTGAGTGTGTGTCACTGAGTGTGTCACTGTGTGTGTGTCACTGTGTGTGTCACTGTGTGTGTCACTGTGTGTGTGTCACTGAGTGTGTCACTGAGTGTGTCACTGTGTGTGTCACTGTGTGTGTGTCACTGTGTGTGTCACTGTGTGTGTCACTGTGTGTGTGTCACTGTTTGTGTCACTGTGTGTGTCACTGAGTGTGTCACTGTGTGTGTGTCACTGTGTGTGTGTCACTGTGTGTGTCACTGTGTGTGTGTCACTGTGTGTGTCACTGTGTGTGTCACTGTGTGTGTCACTGTGTGTGTGTCACTGTTTGTGTCACTGTGTGTGTCACTGAGTGTGTGTCACTGTGTGTGTGTCACTGTGTGTGTGTCACTGTGTGTGTCACTGTGTGTGTGTCACTGTGTGTGTCACTGTGTGTGTCACTGTGTGTGTCACTGTGTGTGTGTCACTGTGTGTGTCACTGTGTGTGTCACTGTGTGTGGTCACTGTGTGTGTGCCACTGTGTGTGTGTCACTGTGTGTGTCACTGTGTGTGTGTCACTGTGTGTGTCACTGTGTGTGTCACTGTGTGTGTGTCACTGTGTGTGTGTCACTGTGTGTGTGTCACTGAGTGTGTCACTGTGTGTGTGTCACTGAGTGTGTGTCACTGAGTGTGTCACTGAGTGTGTCACTGTGTGTGTGTCACTGTGTGTGGGTCACTGAGTGTGTCACTGAGTGTGTCACTGTGTGTGTGTCACTGTGTGTGTCACTGTGTGTGTCACTGTGTGTGTGTCACTGTGTGTGTGTCACTGAGTGTGTGTCACTGAGTGTGTGTCACTGAGTGTGTCACTGTTTCTGTCACTGTGTGTGTGCCACTGTGTGTGTGTCACTGTGTGTGTCACTGTGTGTGTGTCACTGTGTGTGTGTCACTGTGTGTGTCACTGTGTGTCACTGTGTGTGTGTCACTGAGTGTGTCACTGGGTGTGTCACTGTGTGTGTCACTGTGGGTGTGTCACTGTGTGTGTGTCACTGTGTGTGTGTCACTGTGTGTGTCACTGTGTGTGTCACTGTGTGTGTGTCACTGTGTGTGTCACTGAGTGTGTCACTGTGTGTGTCACTGTGTGTGTGTCACTGTGTGTGTCACTGTGTGTGTGTCACTGTGTGTGTCACTGAGTGTGTCACTGTGTGTGTCACTGTGTGTCACTGTGTGTGTCACTGTGTGTGTGTCACTGTGTGTGTGTCACTGTGTGTGTCACTGTGTGTGTCACTGTGTGTGTCACTGAGAGTGTCACTGTGTGTGTGTCACTGTGTGTGTGTCACTGTGTGTGTCACTGTGTGTGTGTCACTGTGTGTGTGCCACTGTGTGTGTGTCACTGTGTGTGTCACTGTGTGTGTGTCACTGTGTGTGTGTCACTGTGTGTGTCACTGTGTGTGTGTCACTGTGTGTGTGTCACTGTGTGTGTGTCACTGTGTGTGTCACTGAGTGTGTGTCACTGAGTGTGTGTCACTGAGTGTGTCACTGTGTGTGTCACTGTGTGTGTGTCACTGTGTGTGTGTCACTGAGTGTGTGTCACTGTGTGTGTCACTGTGTGTGTCACTGAGTGTGTCACTGTGTGTGTGTCACTGTGTGTGTCACTGTGTGTGTGTCACTGTGTGTGTGTCACTGTGTGTGTCACTGAGTGTGTCACTGTGTGTGTGTCACTGTGTGTGTGTCACTGTGTGTGTCACTGTGTGTGTCACTGTGTGTGTGTCACTGTGTGTGTGTCACTGTGTGTGTCACTGTGTGTGTCACTGTGTGTGTGTCACTGAGTGTGTCACTGTGTGTGTCACTGTGTGTGTCACTGAGTGTGTGTCACTGTGTGTGTGTCACTGTGTGTGTGTCACTGTGTGTGTGTCACTGTGTGTGTCACTGTGTGTGTGTCACTGTGTGTGTCACTGTGAGTGTCACTATGTGTGTGTCACTGAGTGTGTCACTGTGTGTGTCACTGTGTGTGTGTCACTGTGTGTGTCACTGTGTGTGTCACTATGTGTGTGTCACTGAGTGTGTCACTGTGTGTGTCACTGAGTGTGTGTCACTGTGTGTGTCACTGTGTGTGTGTCACTGAGTGTGTCACTGTGTGTGTGTCACTGTGTGTGTGTCACTGAGTGTGTGTCACTGAGTGTGTCACTGTGTGTGTGTCACTGTGTGTGTCACTGAGTGTGTCACTGTGTGTGTGTCACAGTGTGTGTGTCACTGTGTGTGTGTCACTGTGTGTGTCACTGTGTGTGTCACTGTGTGTGTGTCACTGTGTGTGTGTCACTGTGTGTGTCACTGTGTGTGTGTCACTGAGTGTGTCACTGTGTGTGTCACTGAGTGTGTCACTGTGTGTGTGTCACTGTGTGTGTGTCACTGTGTGTGTGTCACTGTGTGTGTCACTGTGTGTGTGTCACTGTGTGTGTCACTGTGTGTGTCACTGAGTGTGTCACTGTCTGTGTGTCACTGTGTGTGTCACTGTGTGTGTCACTGTGTGTGTGTCACTGAGTGTGTCACTGTGTGTGTGTCACTGTGTGTGTCACTGTGTGTGTGTCACTGTGTGTGTGTCACTGAGTGTGTCACTGTGTGTGTCACTGTGTGTGTGTCACTGTGTGTGTCACTGAGTGTGTCACTGAGTGTGTCACTGTGTGTGTCACTGAGTGTGTCACTGTGTGTGTGTCACTGAGTGTGTGTCACTGTGTGTGTCACTGTGTGTGTGTCACTTTGTGTGTGTCACTGAGTGTGTCACTGTGTGTGTCACTGTGTGTGTCACTGAGTGTGTGTCACTGTGTGTGTGTCACTGTGTGTGTGTCACTGAGTGTGTCACTGTGTGTGTGTCACTGTGTGTGTCACTGTGTGTGTGTCACTGTGTGTGTCACTGAGTGTGTCACTGTGTGTGTCACTGTGTGTGTCACTGTGTGTGTGTCACTGTGTGTGTCACTGTGTGTGTCACTGTGTGTGTGTCACTGTGTGTGTGTCACTGAGTGTGTCACTGTGTGTGTCACTGTGTGTGTCACTGTGTGTGTTACTGTGTGTGTCACTGTGTGTGTCACTGTGTGTGTCACTGTGTGTGTGTCACTGTGTGTGTCACTGTGTGTGTCACTGAGTGTGTCACTGAGTGTGTCACTGTGTGTGTCACTGTGTGTGTCACTGTGTGTGTGTCACTGTGTGTGTCACTGTGTGTGTCACTGTGTGTGTGTCACTGAGTGTGTGTCACTGTGTGTGTG
Source organism: Phylloscopus trochilus trochilus (assembly GCA_016584745.2). Lineage (NCBI taxonomy): Eukaryota > Metazoa > Chordata > Aves > Passeriformes > Phylloscopidae > Phylloscopus > Phylloscopus trochilus. Next base: position 67,507 of record WQNJ02000483.1, on the reverse strand, counting down.
TCACTGAGTGTGTCACTGTGTGTGTGTCACTGTGTGTGTCACTGTGTGTGTCACTGTGTGTGTGTCACTGTGTGTGTGTCACTGAGTGTGTCACTGAGTGTGTGTCACTGTGTGTGTCACTGTGTGTGTCACTGTGTGTGTGTCACTGTGTGTGTGTCACTGAGTGTGTCACTGAGTGTGTGTCACTGAGTGTGTCACTGTGTGTGTCACTGAGTGTGTCACTGTGTGGGTGTCACTGTGTGTGTCACTGTGTGTGTCACTGAGTGTGTGTCACTGTGTGTGTAACTGTGTGTGTGTCACTGTGTGTGTCACTGTGTGTGTGTCACTGTGTGTGTGTCACTGAGTGTGTCACTGAGTGTGTGTCACTGTGTGTGTCACTGTGTGTGTGTCACTGAGTGTGTGTCACTGAGTGTGTCACTGTGTGTGTGTCACTGTGTGTGTCACTGTGTGTGTCACTGTGTGTGTGTCACTGTGTGTGTGTGTCACTGTGTGTGTCACTGAGTGTGTGTCACTGTGTGTGTCACTGTGTGTGTGTCACTGTGTGTGTCACTGTGTGTGTCACTATGTGTGTGTCACTGAGTGTGTCACTGTGTGTGTCACTGAGTGTGTGTCACTGTGTGTGTCACTGAGTGTGTGTCACTGAGTGTGTCACTGTGTGTGTGTCACTGTGTGTGTCACTGTGTGTGTGTCACTGTGTGTGTGTCACTGTGTGTGTCACTGAGTGTGTCACTGTGTGTGTGTCACTGTGTGTGTGTCACTGTGTGTGTCACTGTGTGTGTCACTGTGTGTGTGTCACTGTGTGTGTGTCACTGAGTGTGTCACTGTGTGTGTCACTGTGTGTGTCACTGTGTGTGTGTCACTGTGTGTGTGTCACTGTGTGTGTCACTGTGTGTGTGTCACTGTGTGTGTCACTGTGTGTGTCACTATGTGTGTGTCACTGAGTGTGTCACTGTGTGTGTCACTGTGTGTGTGTCACTGTGTGTGTCACTGTGTGTGTCACTATGTGTGTGTCACTGAGTGTGTCACTGTGTGTGTCACTGAGTGTGTGTCACTGTGTGTGTCACTGTGTGTGTGTCACTGAGTGTGTCACTGTGTGTGTGTCACTGTGTGTGTGTCACTGAGTGTGTGTCACTGAGTGTGTCACTGTGTGTGTGTCACTGTGTGTGTGTCACTGTGTGTGTCACTGAGTGTGTCACTGTGTGTGTGTCACTGTGTGTGTCACTGTGTGTGTCACTGTGTGTGTGTCACTGTGTGTGTGTCACTGAGTGTGTGTCACTGTGTGTGTGTCACTGTGTGTGTGTCACTGTGTGTGTGTCACTGTGTGTGTCACTGTGTGTGTGTCACTGTGTGTGTGTCACTGAGTGTGTCACTGTGTTTCACTGTGTGTGTGTCACTGAGTGTGTCACTGTGTGTGTCACTGAGTGTGTCACTGTGTGTGTGTCACTGAGTGTGTGTCACTGTGTGTGTCACTGTGTGTGTGTCACTGTGTGTGTCACTGAGTGTGTGTCACTGTGTGTGTGTCACTGTGTGTGTGTCACTGAGTGTGTCACTGTGTGTGTGTCACTGTGTGTGTGTCACTGAGTGTGTCACTGTGTGTGTCACTGTGTGTGTGTCACTGTGTGTGTCACTGTGTGTGTCACTGTGTGTGTCACTGTGTGTGTGTCACTGAGTGTGTGTCACTGAGTGTGTCACTGTGTGTGTCACTGAGTGTGTGTCACTGAGTGTGTCACTGTGTGTGTGTCACTGTGTGTGTGTCACTGTGTGTGTGTCACTGAGTGTGTCACTGTGTGTGTCACTGTGTGTGTGTCACTGTGTGTGTCACTGTGTGTGTCACTGTGTGTGTGTCACTGTGTGTGTGTCACTGAGTGTGTGTCACTGTGTGTGTCACTGAGTGTGTCACTGTGTGTGTGTCACTGTGTGTGTCACTGTGTGTGTCACTGAGTGTGTCACTGTGTGTGTGTCACTGTGTGTGTCACTGAGTGTGTCACTGAGTGTGTCACTGTGTGTGTCACTTAGTGTGTCACTGTGTGTGTCACTGAGTGTGTGTCACTGTGTGTGTCACTGAGTGTGTCACTGTGTGTGTGTCACTGAGTGTGTCACTGAGTGTGTCACTGTGTGTGTGTCACTGTGTGTGTGTCACTGAGTGTGTGTCACTGTGTGTGTCACTGTGTGTGTGTCACTGTGTGTGTGTCACTGAGTGTGTCACTGTGTGTGTGTCACTGTGTGTGTGTCACTGTGTGTGTGTCACTGTGTGTGTGTCACTGTGTGTGTCACTGAGTGTGTCACTGTGTGTGTGTCACTGAGTGTGTCACTGTGTGTGTCACTGTGTGTGTGTCACTGTGTGTGTGTCACTGTGTGTGTCACTGAGTGTGTCACTGTGTGTGTGTCACTGTGTGTGTCACTGTGTGTGTGTCACTGAGTGTGTCACTGTGTGTGTCACTGTGTGTGTGTCACTGTGTGTGTGTCACTGTGTGTGTCACTGTGTGTGTCACTGTGTGTGTGTCACTGAGTGTGTGTCACTGTGTGTGTCACTGTGTGTGTCACTGAGTGTGTCACTGTGTGTGTGTCACTGTGTGTGTCACTGTGTGTGTGTCACTGTGTGTGTCACTGTGTGTGTCACTGTGTGTGTGTCACTGTGTGTGTGTCACTGTGTGTGTCACTGTGTGTGTGTCACTGAGTGTGTCACTGTGTGTGTGTCACTGTGTGTGTGTCACTGTGTATGTCACTGTGTGTGTCACTGAGTGTGTCACTGTGTGTGTGTCACTGTGTGTGTCACTGTGTGTGTGTCACTGTGTGTGTGTCACTGTGTGTGTGTCACTGTGTGTGTCACTGAGTGTGTCACTGTGTGTGTGTCACTGTGTGTGTCACTGTGTGTGTGTCACTGTGTGTGTGTCACTGTGTGTGTCACTGTGTGTGTCACTGTGTGTGTGTCACTGTGTATGTCACTGTGTGTGTGTCACTGTGTGTGTCACTGTGTGTGTGTCACTGAGTGTGTCACTGTGTGTGTGTCACTGAGTGTGTCACTGAGTGTGTCACTGTGTGTGTGTCACTGTGTGTGTGTCACTGTGTGTGTCACTGTGTGTGTCACTGTGTGTGTCACTGAGTGTGTCACTGTGTGTGTGTCACTGTGTGTGTCACTGTGTGTGTCACTGTGTGTGTCACTGTGTGTGTGTCACTGAGTGTGTGTCACTGAGTGTGTCACTGTGTGTGTGTCACTGTGTGTGTGTCACTGTGTGTGTCACTGTGTGTGTGTCACTGAGTGTGTGTCACTGTGTGTGTGTCACTGTGTGTGTGTCACTGAGTGTGTCACTGAGTGTGTCACTGAGTGTGTCACTGTGTGTGTCACTGTGTGTGTGTCACTGTGTATGTCACTGTGTGTGTCACTGAGTGTGTCACTGTGTGTGTGTCACTGTGTGTGTCACTGTGTGTGTGTCACTGTGTGTGTGTCACTGTGTGTGTCACTGTGTGTGTCACTGAGTGTGTCACTGTGTGTGTGTCACTGTGTGTGTCACTGTGTGTGTCACTGTGTGTGTCACTGAGTGTGTCACTGTGTGTGTGTCACTGTGTGTGTCACTGTGTGTGTCACTGTGTGTGTGTCACTGAGTGTGTCACTGTGTGTGTGTCACTGTGTGTGTCACTGTGTGTGTCACTGTGTGTGTCACTGAGTGTGTCACTGTGTGTGTGTCACTGTGTGTGTCACTGTGTGTGTGTCACTGTGTGTGTGTCACTCTGTGTGTCACTGAGTGTGTCACTGTGTGTGTGTCACTGTGTGTGTGTCACTGTGTGTGTCACTCTGTGTGTCACTGAGTGTGTGTCACTGAGTGTGTCACTGTGTGTGTCACTGTGTGTGTGTCACTGTGTGTGTCACTGAGTGTGTCACTGTGTGTCACTGTGTGTGTGTCACTGTGTGTGTGTCACTGTGTGTGTCACTGTGTGTGCGTCACTGTGTGTGTGTCACTGAGTGTGTCACTGTGTGTGTGTCACTGTGTGTGTGTCACTGTGTGTGTCACTGAGTGTGTCACTGTGTGTGTGTCACTGAGTGTGTCACTGAGTGTGTCACTGTGTGTGTGTCACTGTGTGTGTGTCACTGTGTGTGTCACTGTGTGTGTGTCACTGTGTGTGTCACTGAGTGTGTCACTGAGTGTGTCACTGTGTGTGTGTCACTGTGTGTGTGTCACTGTGTGTGTGTCACTGTGTGTGTCACTGTGTGTGTGTCACTGTGTGTGCGTCACTGTGTGTGTGTCACTGTGTGTGTCACTGTGTGTGTGTCACTGTGTGTGTGTCACTGTGTGTGTGTCACTGTGTGTGTCACTGTGTGTGTCACTGTGTGTGTGTCACTGTGTGTGTGTCACTGTGTGTGTCACTGAGTGTGTCACTGTGTGTGTGTCACTGTGTGTGTGTCACTGTGTGTGTGTCACTGTGTGTGTCACTGAGTGTGTCACTGTGTGTGTCACTGAGTGTGTGTCACTGAGTGTGTCACTGAGTGTGTGTCACTGAGTGTGTGTCACTGTGTGTGTCACTGTGTGTGTCACTGTGTGTGTGTCACTGTGTGTGTGTCACTGTGTCTGTCACTGAGTGTGTCACTGTGTGTGTCACTGTGTGTGTGTCACTGTGTGTGTGTCACTGAGTGTGTCACTGAGTGTGTCACTGTGTGTGTCACTGTGTGTGTCACTGTGTGTGTGTCACTGAGTGTGTCACTGTGTGTGTCACTGTGTGTGTCACTGTGTGTGTCACTGTGTCTCACTGTGTGTGTCACTGTGTGTGTGTCACTGTGTGTGTGTCACTGAGTGTGTCACTGTGTGTGTGTCACTGTGTGTGTCACTGTGTGTGTGTCACTGTGTGTGTGTCACTGAGTGTGTCACTGTGTGTGTCACTGTGTGTGTCACTGTGTGTGTTACTGTGTGTGTCACTGTGTGTGTCACTGTGTGTGTCACTGTGTGTGTGTCACTGTGTGTGTCACTGTGTGTGTCACTGAGTGTGTCACTGAGTGTGTCACTGTGTGTGTCACTGTGTGTGTCACTGTGTGTGTGTCACTGTGTGTGTCACTGTGTGTGTCACTGTGTGTGTGTCACTGAGTGTGTGTCACTGTGTGTGTGTCACTGAGTGTGTCACTGTGTGTGTGTCACTGTGTGTGTCACTGTGTGTGTCACTGTGTGTGTGTCACTGTGTGTGTGTCACTGAGTGTGTCACTGAGTGTGTGTCACTGTGTGTGTCACTGTGTGTGTCACTGTGTGTGTGTCACTGTGTGTGTGTCACTGAGTGTGTCACTGAGTGTGTGTCACTGAGTGTGTCACTGTGTGTGTCACTGTGTGTGTGTCACTGTGTGTGTGTAACTGTGTGTGTGTCACTGTGTGTGTCACTGTGTGTGTGTCACTGTGTGTGTGTCACTGAGTGTGTCACTGAGTGTGTGTCACTGTGTGTGTCACTGTGTGTGTGTCACTGAGTGTGTGTCACTGAGTGTGTCACTGTGTGTGTGTCACTGTGTGTGTCACTGTGTGTGTCACTGTGTGTGTGTCACTGTGTGTGTCACTGAGTGTGTGTCACTGTGTGTGTCACTGTGTGTGTGTCACTGTGTGTGTCACTGTGTGTGTCACTATGTGTGTGTCACTGAGTGTGTCACTGTGTGTGTCACTGAGTGTGTGTCACTGTGTGTGTCACTGAGTGTGTGTCACTGAGTGTGTCACTGTGTGTGTGTCACTGTGTGTGTCACTGTGTGTGTGTCACTGTGTGTGTGTCACTGTGTGTGTCACTGAGTGTGTCACTGTGTGTGTGTCACTGTGTGTGTGTCACTGTGTGTGTCACTGTGTGTGTCACTGTGTGTGTGTCACTGTGTGTGTGTCACTGAGTGTGTCACTGTGTGTGTCACTGTGTGTGTCACTGTGTGTGTGTCACTGTGTGTGTGTCACTGTGTGTGTCACTGTGTGTGTGTCACTGTGTGTGTGTCACTGTGTGTGTCACTGTGTGTGTGTCACTGTGTGTGTCACTGTGTGTGTCACTATGTGTGTGTCACTGAGTGTGTCACTGTGTGTGTCACTGTGTGTGTGTCACTGTGTGTGTCACTGTGTGTGTCACTATGTGTGTGTCACTGAGTGTGTCACTGTGTGTGTCACTGAGTGTGTGTCACTGTGTGTGTCACTGTGTGTGTGTCACTGAGTGTGTCACTGTGTGTGTGTCACTGTGTGTGTGTCACTGAGTGTGTGTCACTGAGTGTGTCACTGTGTGTGTGTCACTGTGTGTGTGTCACTGTGTGTGTCACTGAGTGTGTCACTGTGTGTGTGTCACTGTGTGTGTCACTGTGTGTGTGTCACTGTGTGTGTGTCACTGTGTGTGTCACTGTGTGTGTCACTGAGTGTGTGTCACTGTGTGTGTGTCACTGTGTGTGTGTCACTGTGTGTGTGTCACTGTGTGTGTCACTGTGTGTGTGTCACTGTGTGTGTGTCACTGAGTGTGTCACTGTGTTTCACTGTGTGTGTGTCACTGAGTGTGTCACTGTGTGTGTCACTGAGTGTGTCACTGTGTGTGTGTCACTGAGTGTGTGTCACTGTGTGTGTCACTGTGTGTGTGTCACTGTGTGTGTCACTGAGTGTGTGTCACTGTGTGTGTGTCACTGTGTGTGTGTCACTGAGTGTGTCACTGTGTGTGTGTCACTGTGTGTGTGTCACTTTGTGTGTGTCACTGTGTGTGTGTCACTGTGTGTGTCACTGAGTGTGTGTCACTGTGTGTGTGTCACTGTGTGTGTGTCACTGAGTGTGTCACTGTGTGTGTGTCACTGTGTGTGTCACTGTGTGTGTCACTGTGTGTGTCACTGAGTGTGTGTCACTGAGTGTGTCACTGTGTGTGTGTCACTGTGTGTGTCACTGAGTGTGTCACTGTGTGTGTCACTGTGTGTGTCACTGTGTGTGTGTCACTGAGTGTGTCACTGTGTGTGTCACTGTGTGTGTGTCACTGTGTGTGTGTCACTGAGTGTGTCACTGTGTGTGTGTCACTGTGTGTGTCACTGTGTGTGTCACTGTGTGTGTCACTGTGTGTGTCACTGTGTGTGTGTCACTGTGTGTGTCACTGTGTGTGTCACTGAGTGTGTCACTGAGTGTGTCACTGTGTGTGTCACTGTGTGTGTCACTGAGTGTGTCACTGTGTGTGTCACTGTGTGTGTGTCACTGTGTGTGTCACTGTGTGTGTCACTGAGTGTGTCACTGAGTGTGTCACTGTGTGTGTCACTGTGTGTGTGTCACTGTGTGTGTGTCACTGTGTGTGTCACTGTGTGTGTCACTGTGTGTGTGTCACTGAGTGTGTGTCACTGTGTGTGTGTCACTGAGTGTGTCACTGTGTGTGTGTCACTGTGTGTGTCACTGTGTGTGTCACTGTGTGTGTGTCACTGTGTGTGTGTCACTGAGTGTGTCACTGAGTGTGTGTCACTGTGTGTGTCACTGTGTGTGTGTCACTGAGTGTGTGTCACTGAGTGTGTCACTGTGTGTGTCACTGTGTGTCACTGAGTGTGTGTCACTGTGTGTGTAACTGTGTGTGTGTCACTGTGTGTGTCACTGTGTGTGTGTCACTGTGTGTGTGTCACTGAGTGTGTCACTGAGTGTGTGTCACTGTGTGTGTCACTGTGTGTGTGTCACTGAGTGTGTGTCACTGAGTGTGTCACTGTGTGTGTGTCACTGTGTGTGTCACTGTGTGTGTCACTGTGTGTGTGTCACTGTGTGTGTGTGTCACTGTGTGTGTCACTGAGTATGTGTCACTGTGTGTGTCACTGTGTGTGTGTCACTGAGTGTGTCACTGTGTGTGTGTGTCACTGTGTGTGTCACTGTGTGTGTCACTGTGTGTGTGTGTCACTGTGTGTGTGTCACTGTGTGTGTGTCACTGAGTGTGTCACTGTGTGTGTCACTGAGTGTGTGTCACTGTGTGTGTGTCACTGTGTGTGTCACTGTGTGTGTGTGTCACTGTGTGTGTCACTGTGTGTGTCACTGTGTGTGTGTGTCACTGTGTGTGTGTCACTGAGTGTGTCACTGTGTGTGTGTCACTGTGTGTGTGTCACTGAGTGTGTCACTGAGTGTGTCACTGTGTGTGTGTCACTGTGTGTGTCACTGTGTGTGTCACTGAGTGTGTGTCACTGTGTGTGTAACTGTGTGTGTCACTGAGTGTGTGTCACTGTGTGTGTAACTGTGTGTGTGTCACTGTGTGTGTCACTGTGTGTGTCACTGTGTGTGTGTCACTGTGTGTGTGTCACTGTGTGTGTCACTGTGTGTCACTGTGTGTGTGTCACTGAGTGTGTCACTGAGTGTGTCACTGTGTGTGTGTCACTGTGTGTGTCACTGTGTGTGTGTCACTGTGTGTGTCACTGTGTGTGTCACTTTGTGTGTCACTGTGTGTGTGTCACTGTGTGTGTGTCACTGTGTGTGTCACTCTGTGTGTGTCACTGTGTGTGTCACTGTGTGTGTCACTGTGTGTGTCACTGAGTGTGTCACTGTGTGTGTGTCACTGTGTGTGTCACTGTGTGTGTCACTGTGTGTGTGTCACTGTGTGTGTGTCACTGTGTGTGTCACTGTGTGTGTCACTGTGTGTGTGTCACTGAGTGTGTCACTGTGTGTGTCACTGTGTGTGTGTCACTGTGTGTGTGTCACTGAGTGTGTCACTGTGTGTGTGTCACTGTGTGTGTCACTGTGTGTCACTGTGTGTGTGTCACTGTGTGTGTGTCACTGTGTGTGTGTCACTGTGTGTGTCACTGTGTGTGTGTCACTGTGTGTGTGTCACTGTGTGTGTCACTGAGTGTGTCACTGAGTGTGTCACTGTGTGTGTGTCACTGTGTGTGTCACTGTGTGTGTGTCACTGTGTGTGTGTCACTGAGTGTGTCATTGTGTGTGTGTCACTGTGTGTGTCACTGTGTGTGTCACTGAGTGTGTCACTGTGTGTGTCACTGTGTGTGTGTCACTGTGTGTGTCACTGTGTGTGTCACTGTGTGTGTCACTGAGTGTGTGTCACTGTGTGTGTGTCACTGTGTGTGTCACTGTGTGTGTCACTGTGTGTGTGTCACTGAGTGTGCCACTGTGTGTGTCACTGTGTGTGTGTCACTGTGTGTGTCACTGTGTGTGTCACTGTGTGTGTCACTGTGTGTGTCACTGTGTGTGTGTCACTGAGTGTGTGTCACTGTGTGTGTCACTGAGTGTGTCACTGTGTGTGTGTCACTGTGTGTGTCACTGTGTGTGTGTCACTGTGTGTGTGTCACTGTGTGTGTCACTGTGTGTGTCACTGAGTGTGTCACTGTGTGTGTGTCACTGTGTGTGTCACTGAGTGTGTGTCACTGTGTGTGTCACTGAGTGTGTCACTGAGTGTGTCACTGTGTGTGTCACTTAGTGTGTCACTGTGTGTGTCACTGAGTGTGTGTCACTGTGTGTGTCACTGAGTGTGTCACTGTGTGTGTGTCACTGAGTGTGTCACTGAGTGTGTCACTGTGTGTGTGTCACTGTGTGTGTGTCACTGAGTGTGTGTCACTGTGTGTGTCACTGTGTGTGTGTCACTGTGTGTGTGTCACTGTGTGTGTGTCACTGAGTGTGTCACTGTGTGTGTCACTGTGTGTGTGTCACTGTGTGTGTCACTGTGTGTGTCACTGTGTGTGTCACTGTGTGTGTCACTGTGTGTGTGTCACTGAGTGTGTGTCACTGAGTGTGTCACTGTGTGTGTCACTGAGTGTGTGTCACTGAGTGTGTCACTGTGTGTGTGTCACTGTGTGTGTGTCACTGTGTGTGTGTCACTGAGTGTGTCACTGTGTGTGTCACTGTGTGTGTGTCACTGTGTGTGTCACTGTGTGTGTCACTGTGTGTGTGTCACTGTGTGTGTGTCACTGAGTGTGTGTCACTGTGTGTGTCACTGAGTGTGTCACTGTGTGTGTGTCACTGTGTGTGTCACTGTGTGTGTCACTGAGTGTGTCACTGTGTGTGTGTCACTGTGTGTGTCACTGAGTGTGTGTCACTGTGTGTGTCACTGAGTGTGTCACTGAGTGTGTCACTGTGTGTGTCACTTAGTGTGTCACTGTGTGTGTCACTGAGTGTGTGTCACTGTGTGTGTCACTGAGTGTGTCACTGTGTGTGTGTCACTGAGTGTGTCACTGAGTGTGTCACTGTGTGTGTGTCACTGTGTGTGTGTCACTGAGTGTGTGTTACTGTGTGTGTCACTGTGTGTGTGTCACTGTGTGTGTGTCACTGAGTGTGTCACTGTGTGTGTCACTGTGTGTGTGTCACTGTGTGTGTGTCACTGTGTGTGTGTCACTGTGTGTGTCACTGAGTGTGTCACTGTGTGTGTGTCACTGAGTGTGTCACTTTGTGTGTCACTGTGTGTGTGTCACTGTGTGTGTGTCACTGTGTGTGTCACTGAGTGTGTCACTGTGTGTGTGTCACTGTGTGTGTCACTGTGTGTGTGTCACTGAGTGTGTCACTGTGTGTGTCACTGTGTGTGTGTCACTGTGTGTGTGTCACTGTGTGTGTCACTGTGTGTGTCACTGTGTGTGTGTCACTGAGTGTGTGTCACTGTGTGTGTCACTGTGTGTGTCACTGAGTGTGTCACTGTGTGTGTGTCACTGTGTGTGTCACTGTGTGTGTGTCACTGTGTGTGTCACTGTGTGTGTCACTGTGTGTGTGTCACTGTGTGTGTGTCACTGTGTGTGTCACTGTGTGTGTGTCACTGAGTGTGTCACTGTGTGTGTGTCACTGTGTGTGTGTCACTGTGTATGTCACTGTGTGTGTCACTGAGTGTGTCACTGTGTGTGTGTCACTGTGTGTGTGTCACTGTGTGTGTGTCACTGTGTGTGTGTCACTGTGTGTGTCACTGAGTGTGTCACTGTGTGTGTGTCACTGTGTGTGTCACTGTGTGTGTGTCACTGTGTGTGTGTCACTGTGTGTGTCACTGTGTGTGTCACTGTGTGTGTGTCACTGTGTATGTCACTGTGTGTGTGTCACTGTGTGTGTCACTGTGTGTGTGTCACTGAGTGTGTCACTGTGTGTGTGTCACTGAGTGTGTCACTGAGTGTGTCACTGTGTGTGTGTCACTGTGTGTGTGTCACTGTGTGTGTCACTGTGTGTGTCACTGTGTGTGTCACTGAGTGTGTCACTGTGTGTGTGTCACTGTGTGTGTCACTGTGTGTGTCACTGTGTGTGTCACTGTGTGTGTGTCACTGAGTGTGTGTCACTGAGTGTGTCACTGTGTGTGTGTCACTGTGTGTGTGTCACTGAGTGTGTCACTGTGTGTGTGTCACTGAGTGTGTGTCACTGTGTGTGTGTCACTGTGTGTGTGTCACTGAGTGTGTCACTGAGTGTGTCACTGAGTGTGTCACTGTGTGTGTCACTGTGTGTGTGTCACTGTGTATGTCACTGTGTGTGTCACTGAGTGTGTCACTGTGTGTGTGTCACTGTGTGTGTCACTGTGTGTGTGTCACTGTGTGTGTGTCACTGTGTGTGTCACTGAGTGTGTGTCACTGAGTGTGTCACTGTGTGTGTCACTGTGTGTGTGTCACTGTGTGTGTCACTGAGTGTGTCACTGTGTGTCACTGTGTGTGTGTCACTGTGTGTGTGTCACTGTGTGTGTCACTGTGTGTGCGTCACTGTGTGTGTGTCACTGAGTGTGTCACTGTGTGTGTGTCACTGTGTGTGTGTCACTGTGTGTGTCACTGAGTGTGTCACTGTGTGTGTGTCACTGAGTGTGTCACTGAGTGTGTCACTGTGTGTGTGTCACTGTGTGTGTGTCACTGTGTGTGTCACTGTGTGTGTCACTGTGTGTGTCACTGTGTGTGTGTCACTGTGTGTGTCACTGAGTGTGTCACTGAGTGTGTCACTGTGTGTGTGTCACTGTGTGTGTGTCACTGAGTGTGTGTCACTGTGTGTGTGTCACTGTGTGTGTCACTGTGTGTGTGTCACTGTGTGTGCGTCACTGTGTGTGTGTCACTGTGTGTTTCACTGTGTGTGTGTCACTGTGTGTGTGTCACTGTGTGTGTGTCACTGTGTGTGTCACTGTGTGTGTCACTGTGTGTGTGTCACTGTGTGTGTGTCACTGTGTGTGTCACTGAGTGTGTCACTGTGTGTGTGTCACTGTGTGTGTCACTGAGTGTGTCACTGTGTGTGTCACTAAGTGTGTGTCACTGAGTGTGTCACTGAGTGTGTGTCACTGAGTGTGTGTCACTGTGTGTGTCACTGTGTGTGTCACTGTGTGTGTGTCACTGTGTGTGTGTCACTGTGTCTGTCACTGAGTGTGTCACTGTGTGTGTCACTGTGTGTGTGTCACTGTGTGTGTGTCACTGAGTGTGTCACTGAGTGTGTCACTGTGTGTGTCACTGTGTGTGTCACTGTGTGTGTGTCACTGAGTGTGTGTCACTGTGTGTGTGTCACTGAGTGTGTCACTGTGTGTGTCACTGTGTGTGTCACTGTGTGTGTCACTGTGTCTCACTGTGTGTGTCACTGTGTGTGTGTCACTGTGTGTGTGTCACTGAGTGTGTCACTGTGTGTGTGTCACTGAGTGTGTGTCACTGTGTGTGTCACTGAGTGTGTCACTGTGTGTGTGTCACTGTGTGTGTCACTGTGTGTGTGTCACTGTGTGTGTGTCACTGTGTGTGTCACTGAGTGTGTCACTGTGTGTGTGTCACTGTGTGTGTGTCACTGAGTGTGTCACTGTGTGTGTCACTGAGTGTGTGTCACTGTGTGTGTGTCACTGTGTGTGTGTCACTGTGTGTGTCACTGTGTGTGTGTCACTGTGTGTGTGTCACTGTGTGTGTGTCACTGTGTGTGTCACTGAGTGTGTCACTGTGTGTGTGTCACTGTGTGTGTCACTGTGTGTGTCACTGAGTGTGTCACTGAGTGTGTCACTGTGTGTGTGTCACTGTGTGTGTCACTGTGTGTGTGTCACTGTGTGTGTGTCACTGTGTGTGTCACTGTGTGTGTCACTGAGTGTGTCACTGTGTGTGTCACTGTGTGTGTCACTGTGTGTGTGTCACTCTGTGTGTGTCACTGAGTGTGTCACTGTGTGTGTGTCACTGTGTGTGTCACTGTGTGTGTCACTGTGTGTGTCACTGAGTGTGTCACTGTGTGTGTGTCACTGTGTGTCACTGTGTGTGTCACTGTGTGTGTCACTGTGTGTGTGTCACTGAGTGTGTCACTGTGTGTGTGTCACTGTGTGTGTCACTGTGTGTGTGTCACTCTGTGTGTGTCACTGTGTGTGTGTCACTGTGTGTGTGTCACTGTGTGTGTCACTGAGTGTGTGTCACTGTGTGTGTGTCACTGAGTGTGTCACTGTGTGTGTCACTGTGTGTGTCACTGTGTGTGTGTCACTGAGTGTGTCACTGTGTGTGTGTCACTGAGTGTGTGTCACTGTGTGCGTCACTGTGTGTGTGTCACTGTGTGTGTCACTGTGTGTGTCACTGAGTGTGTCACTGTGTGTGTCACTGTGTGTGTGTCACTGAGTGTGTCACTGTGTGTGTGTCACTGTGTGTGTCACTGAGTGTGTCACTGAGTGTGTCACTGAGTGTGTCACTGTGTGTGTGTCACTGAGTGTGTGTCACTGAGTGTGTCACTGTGTGTGTGTCACTGAGTGTGTGTCACTGTGTGTGTCACTGTGTGTGTGTCACTGTGTGTGTCACTGTGTGTGTCACTGTGTGTGTCACTGTGTGTGTGTCACTGAGTGTGTCACTGTGTGTGTGTCACTGTGTGTGTCACTGAGTGTGTCACTGTGTGTGTGTCACTGTGTGTGTGTCACTGTGTGTGTCACTGTGTGTGTGTCACTGAGTGTGTGTCACTGTGTGTGTCACTGTGTGTGTGTCACTGTGTGTGTCACTGTGTGTGTCACTGAGTGTGTCACTGTGTGTGTGTCACTGTGTGTGTCACTGAGTGTGTCACTGAGTGTGTCACTGAGTGTGTCACTGTGTGTGTGTCACTGAGTGTGTGTCACTGAGTGTGTCACTGTGTGTGTGTCACTGTGTGTGTGTCACTGAGTGTGTGTCACTGTGTGTGTCACTGTGTGTGTGTCACTGAGTGTGTCACTGTGTGTGTCACTGTGTGTGTCACTGTGTGTGTGTCACTGAGTGTGTCACTGTGTGTGTGTCACTGTGTGTGTCACTGAGTGTGTCAGTGTGTGTGTGTCACTGTGTGTGTGTCACTGTGTGTGTCACTGTGTGTGTGTCACTGTGTGTGTCACTGTGTGTGTCACTGAGTGTGTGTCACTGTGTGTGTGTCACTGTGTGTGTGTCACTGAGTGTGTCACTGTGTGTGTGTCACTGAGTGTGTCACTGTGTGTGTCATTGTGTGTGTGTCACTGTGTGTGTGTCACTGTGTGTGTCATTGAGTGTGTCACTGTGTGTGTCACTGTGTGTGTGTCACTGTGTGTGTCACTGAGTGTGTGTCACTGTGTGTGTCACTGAGTGTGTCACTGAGTGTGTCACTGTGTGTGTCACTTAGTGTGTCACTGTGTGTGTCACTGAGTGTGTGTCACTGTGTGTGTCACTGAGTGTGTCACTGTGTGTGTGTCACTGAGTGTGTCACTGAGTGTGTCACTGTGTGTGTGTCACTGTGTGTGTGTCACTGAGTGTGTGTCACTGTGTGTGTGTCACTGTGTGTGTGTCACTGAGTGTGTGTCACTGTGTGTGTCACTGTGTGTGTCACTGTGTGTGTGTCACTGTGTGTGTGTCACTGTGTGTGTGTCACTGAGTGTGTCACTGTGTGTGTCACTGTGTGTGTGTCACTGTGTGTGTCACTGTGTGTGTGTCACTGTGTGTGTGTCACTGTGTGTGTGTCACTGTGTGTGTCACTGAGTGTGTCACTGTGTGTGTGTCACTGAGTGTGTCACTGTGTGTGTCACTGTGTGTGTGTCACTGTGTGTGTGTCACTGTGTGTGTGTCACTGTGTGTGTCACTGTGTGTGTGTCACTGAGTGTGTCACTGTGTGTGTCACTGTGTGTGTGTCACTGTGTGTGTGTCACTGTGTGTGTCACTGTGTGTGTCACTGTGTGTGTGTCACTGAGTGTGTGTCACTGTGTGTGTCACTGTGTGTGTCACTGAGTGTGTCACTGTGTGTGTGTCACTGTGTGTGTCACTGTGTGTGTGTCACTGTGTGTGTGTCACTGTGTGTGTGTCACTGTGTGTGTCACTGAGTGTGTCACTGTGTGTGTGTCACTGTGTGTGTCACTGTGTGTGTCACTGTGTGTGTGTCACTGTGTGTGTCACTGTGTGTGTGTCACTGTGTGTGTCACTGTGTGTGTCACTGTGTGTGTGTCACTGTGTGTGTGTCACTGTGTGTGTCACTGTGTGTGTGTCACTGAGTGTGTCACTGTGTGTGTGTCACTGTGTGTGTGTCACTGTGTATGTCACTGTGTGTGTCACTGAGTGTGTCACTGTGTGTGTGTCACTGTGTGTGTCACTGTGTGTGTGTCACTGTGTGTGTGTCACTGTGTGTGTGTCACTGTGTGTGTCACTGAGTGTGTCACTGTGTGTGTGTCACTGTGTGTGTCACTGTGTGTGTGTCACTGTGTGTGTGTCACTGTGTGTGTCACTGTGTGTGTCACTGTGTGTGTGTCACTGTGTATGTCACTGTGTGTGTGTCACTGTGTGTGTCACTGTGTGTGTGTCACTGAGTGTGTCACTGTGTGTGTGTCACTGAGTGTGTCACTGAGTGTGTCACTGTGTGTGTGTCACTGTGTGTGTGTCACTGTGTGTGTCACTGTGTGTGTCACTGTGTGTGTCACTGAGTGTGTCACTGTGTGTGTGTCACTGTGTGTGTCACTGTGTGTGTCACTGAGTGTGTCACTGTGTGTGTCACTGTGTGTGTGTCACTGAGTGTGTGTCACTGAGTGTGTCACTGTGTGTGTGTCACTGTGTGTGTGTCACTGAGTGTGTCACTGTGTGTGTGTCACTGAGTGTGTGTCACTGTGTGTGTGTCACTGTGTGTGTGTCACTGAGTGTGTCACTGAGTGTGTCACTGAGTGTGTCACTGTGTGTGTCACTGTGTGTGTGTCACTGTGTATGTCACTGTGTGTGTCACTGAGTGTGTCACTGTGTGTGTGTCACTGTGTGTGTCACTGTGTGTGTGTCACTGTGTGTGTGTCACTGTGTGTGTCACTGTGTGTGTCACTGAGTGTGTCACTGTGTGTGTGTCACTGTGTGTGTCACTGTGTGTGTCACTGTGTGTGTCACTGAGTGTGTCACTGTGTGTGTGTCACTGTGTGTGTCACTGTGTGTGTCACTGTGTGTGTGTCACTGAGTGTGTCACTGTGTGTGTGTCACTGTGTGTGTCACTGTGTGTGTCACTGTGTGTGTCACTGAGTGTGTCACTGTGTGTGTGTCACTGTGTGTGTCACTGTGTGTGTGTCACTGTGTGTGTGTCACTGTGTGTGTCACTGAGTGTGTCACTGTGTGTGTGTCACTGTGTGTGTGTCACTGTGTGTGTCACTGTGTGTGTCACTGAGTGTGTGTCACTGAGTGTGTCACTGTGTGTGTCACTGTGTGTGTGTCACTGTGTGTGTCACTGAGTGTGTCACTGTGTGTCACTGTGTGTGTGTCACTGTGTGTGTGTCACTGTGTGTGTCACTGTGTGTGCGTCACTGTGTGTGTGTCACTGAGTGTGTCACTGTGTGTGTGTCACTGTGTGTGTGTCACTGTGTGTGTCACTGAGTGTGTCACTGTGTGTGTGTCACTGAGTGTGTCACTGAGTGTGTCACTGTGTGTGTGTCACTGTGTGTGTGTCACTGTGTGTGTCACTGTGTGTGTGTCACTGTGTGTGTCACTGAGTGTGTCACTGAGTGTGTCACTGTGTGTGTGTCACTGTGTGTGTGTCACTGAGTGTGTGTCACTGTGTGTGTGTCACTGTGTGTGTCACTGTGTGTGTGTCACTGTGTGTGCGTCACTGTGTGTGTGTCACTGTGTGTGTCACTGTGTGTGTGTCACTGTGTGTGTGTCACTGTGTGTGTGTCACTGTGTGTGTCACTGTGTGTGTCACTGTGTGTGTGTCACTGTGTGTGTGTCACTGTGTGTGTCACTGAGTGTGTCACTGTGTGTGTGTCACTGTGTGTGTGTCACTGTGTGTGTGTCACTGTGTGTGTCACTGAGTGTGTCACTGTGTGTGTCACTGAGTGTGTGTCACTGAGTGTGTCACTGAGTGTGTGTCACTGAGTGTGTGTCACTGTGTGTGTCACTGTGTGTGTCACTGTGTGTGTGTCACTGTGTGTGTGTCACTGTGTCTGTCACTGAGTGTGTCACTGTGTGTGTCACTGTGTGTGTGTCACTGTGTGTGTGTCACTGAGTGTGTCACTGAGTGTGTCACTGTGTGTGTCACTGTGTGTGTCACTGTGTGTGTGTCACTGAGTGTGTCACTGTGTGTGTCACTGTGTGTGTCACTGTGTGTGTCACTGTGTCTCACTGTGTGTGTCACTGTGTGTGTGTCACTGTGTGTGTGTCACTGAGTGTGTCACTGTGTGTGTGTCACTGTGTGTGTCACTGTGTGTGTGTCACTGTGTGTGTGTCACTGAGTGTGTCACTGTGTGTGTCACTGTGTGTGTCACTGTGTGTGTTACTGTGTGTGTCACTGTGTGTGTCACTGTGTGTGTCACTGTGTGTGTGTCACTGTGTGTGTCACTGTGTGTGTCACTGAGTGTGTCACTGAGTGTGTCACTGTGTGTGTCACTGTGTGTGTGTCACTGTGTGTGTCACTGTGTGTGTCACTGTGTGTGTGTCACTGAGTGTGTGTCACTGTGTGTGTGTCACTGAGTGTGTCACTGTGTGTGTGTCACTGTGTGTGTCACTGTGTGTGTCACTGTGTGTGTGTCACTGTGTGTGTGTCACTGAGTGTGTCACTGAGTGTGTGTCACTGTGTGTGTCACTGTGTGTGTCACTGTGTGTGTGTCACTGTGTGTGTGTCACTGAGTGTGTCACTGAGTGTGTGTCACTGAGTGTGTCACTGTGTGTGTCACTGTGTGTGTGTCACTGTGTGTGTGTAACTGTGTGTGTGTCACTGTGTGTGTCACTGTGTGTGTGTCACTGTGTGTGTGTCACTGAGTGTGTCACTGAGTGTGTGTCACTGTGTGTGTCACTGTGTGTGTGTCACTGAGTGTGTGTCACTGAGTGTGTCACTGTGTGTGTGTCACTGTGTGTGTCACTGTGTGTGTCACTGTGTGTGTGTCACTGTGTGTGTCACTGAGTGTGTGTCACTGTGTGTGTCACTGTGTGTGTGTCACTGTGTGTGTCACTGTGTGTGTCACTATGTGTGTGTCACTGAGTGTGTCACTGTGTGTGTCACTGAGTGTGTGTCACTGTGTGTGTCACTGAGTGTGTGTCACTGAGTGTGTCACTGTGTGTGTGTCACTGTGTGTGTCACTGTGTGTGTGTCACTGTGTGTGTGTCACTGTGTGTGTCACTGAGTGTGTCACTGTGTGTGTGTCACTGTGTGTGTGTCACTGTGTGTGTCACTGTGTGTGTCACTGTGTGTGTGTCACTGTGTGTGTGTCACTGAGTGTGTCACTGTGTGTGTCACTGTGTGTGTCACTGTGTGTGTGTCACTGTGTGTGTGTCACTGTGTGTGTCACTGTGTGTGTGTCACTGTGTGTGTGTCACTGTGTGTGTCACTGTGTGTGTGTCACTGTGTGTGTCACTGTGTGTGTCACTATGTGTGTGTCACTGAGTGTGTCACTGTGTGTGTCACTGTGTGTGTGTCACTGTGTGTGTCACTGTGTGTGTCACTATGTGTGTGTCACTGAGTGTGTCACTGTGTGTGTCACTGAGTGTGTGTCACTGTGTGTGTCACTGTGTGTGTGTCACTGAGTGTGTCACTGTGTGTGTGTCACTGTGTGTGTGTCACTGAGTGTGTGTCACTGAGTGTGTCACTGTGTGTGTGTCACTGTGTGTGTGTCACTGTGTGTGTCACTGAGTGTGTCACTGTGTGTGTGTCACTGTGTGTGTCACTGTGTGTGTCACTGTGTGTGTGTCACTGTGTGTGTCACTGAGTGTGTCACTGAGTGTGTCACTGTGTGTGTGTCACTGTGTGTGTCACTGTGTGTGTGTCACTGTGTGTGTGTCACTGAGTGTGTCATTGTGTGTGTGTCACTGTGTGTGTCACTGTGTGTGTCACTGAGTGTGTCACTGTGTGTGTCACTGTGTGTGTGTCACTGTGTGTGTCACTGTGTGTGTCACTGTGTGTGTCACTGAGTGTGTGTCACTGTGTGTGTGTCACTGTGTGTGTCACTGTGTGTGTCACTGTGTGTGTGTCACTGAGTGTGTCACTGTGTGTGTCACTGTGTGTGTGTCACTGTGTGTGTCACTGTGTGTGTCACTGTGTGTGTCACTGTGTGTGTCACTGTGTGTGTGTCACTGAGTGTGTGTCACTGAGTGTGTCACTGTGTGTGTCACTGAATGTGTGTCACTGAGTGTGTCACTGTGTGTGTGTCACTGAGTGTGTGTCACTGTGTGTGTGTCACTGAGTGTGTGTCACTGTGTGTGTCACTGAGTGTGTCACTGTGTGTGTGTCACTGTGTGTGTCACTGTGTGTGTGTCACTGTGTGTGTGTCACTGTGTGTGTCACTGTGTGTGTCACTGAGTGTGTCACTGTGTGTGTGTCACTGTGTGTGTCACTGAGTGTGTGTCACTGTGTGTGTCACTGAGTGTGTCACTGAGTGTGTCACTGTGTGTGTCACTTAGTGTGTCACTGTGTGTGTCACTGAGTGTGTGTCACTGTGTGTGTCACTGAGTGTGTCACTGTGTGTGTGTCACTGAGTGTGTCACTGAGTGTGTCACTGTGTGTGTGTCACTGTGTGTGTGTCACTGAGTGTGTGTCACTGTGTGTGTCACTGTGTGTGTGTCACTGTGTGTGTGTCACTGTGTGTGTCACTGTGTGTGTCACTGTGTGTGTCACTGAGTGTGTGTCACTGTGTGTGTCACTGTGTGTGTGTCACTGAGTGTGTGTCACTGAGTGTGTCACTGTGTGTGTCACTGAGTGTGTGTCACTGTGTGTGTCACTGTGTGTGTGTCACTGTGTGTGTGTCACTGTGTGTGTGTCACTGAGTGTGTCACTGTGTGTGTCACTGTGTGTGTGTCACTGTGTGTGTCACTGTGTGTGTCACTGTGTGTGTCACTGTGTGTGTCACTGTGTGTGTGTCACTGAGTGTGTGTCACTGAGTGTGTCACTGTGTGTGTCACTGAGTGTGTGTCACTGAGTGTGTCACTGTGTGTGTGTCACTGTGTGTGTGTCACTGTGTGTGTGTCACTGAGTGTGTCACTGTGTGTGTCACTGTGTGTGTGTCACTGTGTGTGTCACTGTGTGTGTCACTGTGTGTGTGTCACTGTGTGTGTGTCACTGAGTGTGTGTCACTGTGTGTGTCACTGAGTGTGTCACTGTGTGTGTGTCACTGTGTGTGTCACTGTGTGTGTCACTGAGTGTGTCACTGTGTGTGTGTCACTGTGTGTGTCACTGAGTGTGTGTCACTGTGTGTGTCACTGAGTGTGTCACTGAGTGTGTCACTGTGTGTGTCACTTAGTGTGTCACTGTGTGTGTCACTGAGTGTGTGTCACTGTGTGTGTCACTGAGTGTGTCACTGTGTGTGTGTCACTGAGTGTGTCACTGAGTGTGTCACTGTGTGTGTGTCACTGTGTGTGTGTCACTGAGTGTGTGTCACTGTGTGTGTCACTGTGTGTGTGTCACTGTGTGTGTGTCACTGAGTGTGTCACTGTGTGTGTCACTGTGTGTGTGTCACTGTGTGTGTGTCACTGTGTGTGTGTCACTGTGTGTGTCACTGAGTGTGTCACTGTGTGTGTGTCACTGAGTGTGTCACTGTGTGTGTCACTGTGTGTGTGTCACTGTGTGTGTGTCACTGTGTGTGTCACTGAGTGTGTCACTGTGTGTGTGTCACTGTGTGTGTCACTGTGTGTGTGTCACTGAGTGTGTCACTGTGTGTGTCACTGTGTGTGTGTCACTGTGTGTGTGTCACTGTGTGTGTCACTGTGTGTGTCACTGTGTGTGTGTCACTGAGTGTGTGTCACTGTGTGTGTCACTGTGTGTGTCACTGAGTGTGTCACTGTGTGTGTGTCACTGTGTGTGTCACTGTGTGTGTGTCACTGTGTGTGTCACTGTGTGTGTCACTGTGTGTGTGTCACTGTGTGTGTGTCACTGTGTGTGTCACTGTGTGTGTGTCACTGAGTGTGTCACTGTGTGTGTGTCACTGTGTGTGTGTCACTGTGTATGTCACTGTGTGTGTCACTGAGTGTGTCACTGTGTGTGTGTCACTGTGTGTGTCACTGTGTGTGTGTCACTGTGTGTGTGTCACTGTGTGTGTGTCACTGTGTGTGTCACTGAGTGTGTCACTGTGTGTGTGTCACTGTGTGTGTCACTGTGTGTGTGTCACTGTGTGTGTGTCACTGTGTGTGTCACTGTGTGTGTCACTGTGTGTGTGTCACTGTGTATGTCACTGTGTGTGTGTCACTGTGTGTGTCACTGTGTGTGTGTCACTGAGTGTGTCACTGTGTGTGTGTCACTGAGTGTGTCACTGAGTGTGTCACTGTGTGTGTGTCACTGTGTGTGTGTCACTGTGTGTGTCACTGTGTGTGTCACTGTGTGTGTCACTGAGTGTGTCACTGTGTGTGTGTCACTGTGTGTGTCACTGTGTGTGTCACTGTGTGTGTCACTGTGTGTGTGTCACTGAGTGTGTGTCACTGAGTGTGTCACTGTGTGTGTGTCACTGTGTGTGTGTCACTGAGTGTGTCACTGTGTGTGTGTCACTGAGTGTGTGTCACTGTGTGTGTGTCACTGTGTGTGTGTCACTGAGTGTGTCACTGAGTGTGTCACTGAGTGTGTCACTGTGTGTGTCACTGTGTGTGTGTCACTGTGTATGTCACTGTGTGTGTCACTGAGTGTGTCACTGTGTGTGTGTCACTGTGTGTGTCACTGTGTATGTGTCACTGTGTGTGTGTCACTGTGTGTGTCACTGAGTGTGTGTCACTGAGTGTGTCACTGTGTGTGTCACTGTGTGTGTGTCACTGTGTGTGTCACTGAGTGTGTCACTGTGTGTCACTGTGTGTGTGTCACTGTGTGTGTGTCACTGTGTGTGTCACTGTGTGTGCGTCACTGTGTGTGTGTCACTGAGTGTGTCACTGTGTGTGTGTCACTGTGTGTGTGTCACTGTGTGTGTCACTGAGTGTGTCACTGTGTGTGTGTCACTGAGTGTGTCACTGAGTGTGTCACTGTGTGTGTGTCACTGTGTGTGTGTCACTGTGTGTGTCACTGTGTGTGTCACTGTGTGTGTCACTGTGTGTGTGTCACTGTGTGTGTCACTGAGTGTGTCACTGAGTGTGTCACTGTGTGTGTGTCACTGTGTGTGTGTCACTGAGTGTGTGTCACTGTGTGTGTGTCACTGTGTGTGTCACTGTGTGTGTGTCACTGTGTGTGCGTCACTGTGTGTGTGTCACTGTGTGTGTCACTGTGTGTGTGTCACTGTGTGTGTGTCACTGTGTGTGTGTCACTGTGTGTGTCACTGTGTGTGTCACTGTGTGTGTGTCACTGTGTGTGTGTCACTGTGTGTGTCACTGAGTGTGTCACTGTGTGTGTGTCACTGTGTGTGTCACTGAGTGTGTCACTGTGTGTGTCACTGAGTGTGTGTCACTGAGTGTGTCACTGAGTGTGTGTCACTGAGTGTGTGTCACTGTGTGTGTCACTGTGTGTGTCACTGTGTGTGTGTCACTGTGTGTGTGTCACTGTGTCTGTCACTGAGTGTGTCACTGTGTGTGTCACTGTGTGTGTGTCACTGTGTGTGTGTCACTGAGTGTGTCACTGAGTGTGTCACTGTGTGTGTCACTGTGTGTGTCACTGTGTGTGTGTCACTGAGTGTGTGTCACTGTGTGTGTGTCACTGAGTGTGTCACTGTGTGTGTCACTGTGTGTGTCACTGTGTGTGTCACTGTGTCTCACTGTGTGTGTCACTGTGTGTGTGTCACTGTGTGTGTGTCACTGAGTGTGTCACTGTGTGTGTGTCACTGAGTGTGTGTCACTGTGTGTGTCACTGAGTGTGTCACTGTGTGTGTGTCACTGTGTGTGTCACTGTGTGTGTGTCACTGTGTGTGTGTCACTGTGTGTGTCACTGAGTGTGTCACTGTGTGTGTGTCACTGTGTGTGTGTCACTGAGTGTGTCACTGTGTGTGTCACTGAGTGTGTGTCACTGTGTGTGTGTCACTGTGTGTGTGTCACTGTGTGTGTCACTGTGTGTGTGTCACTGTGTGTGTGTCACTGTGTGTGTGTCACTGTGTGTGTCACTGAGTGTGTCACTGTGTGTGTGTCACTGTGTGTGTCACTGTGTGTGTCACTGAGTGTGTCACTGAGTGTGTCACTGTGTGTGTGTCACTGTGTGTGTCACTGTGTGTGTGTCACTGTGTGTGTGTCACTGTGTGTGTCACTGTGTGTGTCACTGAGTGTGTCACTGTGTGTGTCACTGTGTGTGTCACTGTGTGTGTGTCACTCTGTGTGTGTCACTGAGTGTGTCACTGTGTGTGTGTCACTGTGTGTGTCACTGTGTGTGTCACTGTGTGTGTCACTGAGTGTGTCACTGTGTGTGTGTCACTGTGTGTCACTGTGTGTGTCACTGTGTGTGTCACTGTGTGTGTGTCACTGAGTGTGTCACTGTGTGTGTGTCACTGTGTGTGTCACTGTGTGTGTGTCACTCTGTGTGTGTCACTGTGTGTGTGTCACTGTGTGTGTGTCACTGTGTGTGTCACTGAGTGTGTGTCACTGTGTGTGTGTCACTGAGTGTGTCACTGTGTGTGTCACTGTGTGTGTCACTGTGTGTGTGTCACTGAGTGTGTCACTGTGTGTGTGTCACTGAGTGTGTGTCACTGTGTGCGTCACTGTGTGTGTGTCACTGTGTGTGTCACTGTGTGTGTCACTGAGTGTGTCACTGTGTGTGTCACTGTGTGTGTGTCACTGAGTGTGTCACTGTGTGTGTGTCACTGTGTGTGTCACTGAGTGTGTCACTGAGTGTGTCACTGAGTGTGTCACTGTGTGTGTGTCACTGAGTGTGTGTCACTGAGTGTGTCACTGTGTGTGTGTCACTGTGTGTGTGTCACTGAGTGTGTGTCACTGTGTGTGTCACTGTGTGTGTGTCACTGTGTGTGTCACTGTGTGTGTCACTGTGTGTGTCACTGTGTGTGTGTCACTGAGTGTGTCACTGTGTGTGTGTCACTGTGTGTGTCACTGAGTGTGTCACTGTGTGTGTGTCACTGTGTGTGTGTCACTGTGTGTGTCACTGTGTGTGTGTCACTGAGTGTGTGTCACTGTGTGTGTCACTGTGTGTGTGTCACTGTGTGTGTCACTGTGTGTGTCACTGAGTGTGTCACTGTGTGTGTGTCACTGTGTGTGTCACTGAGTGTGTCACTGAGTGTGTCACTGAGTGTGTCACTGTGTGTGTGTCACTGAGTGTGTGTCACTGAGTGTGTCACTGTGTGTGTGTCACTGTGTGTGTGTCACTGAGTGTGTGTCACTGTGTGTGTCACTGTGTGTGTGTCACTGAGTGTGTCACTGTGTGTGTCACTGTGTGTGTCACTGTGTGTGTGTCACTGAGTGTGTCACTGTGTGTGTGTCACTGTGTGTGTCACTGAGTGTGTCAGTGTGTGTGTGTCACTGTGTGTGTGTCACTGTGTGTGTCACTGTGTGTGTGTCACTGTGTGTGTCACTGTGTGTGTCACTGAGTGTGTGTCACTGTGTGTGTGTCACTGTGTGTGTGTCACTGAGTGTGTCACTGTGTGTGTGTCACTGAGTGTGTCACTGTGTGTGTCATTGTGTGTGTGTCACTGTGTGTGTGTCACTGTGTGTGTCATTGAGTGTGTCACTGTGTGTGTCACTGTGTGTGTGTCACTGTGTGTGTCACTGAGTGTGTGTCACTGTGTGTGTCACTGAGTGTGTCACTGAGTGTGTCACTGTGTGTGTCACTTAGTGTGTCACTGTGTGTGTCACTGAGTGTGTGTCACTGTGTGTGTCACTGAGTGTGTCACTGTGTGTGTGTCACTGAGTGTGTCACTGAGTGTGTCACTGTGTGTGTGTCACTGTGTGTGTGTCACTGAGTGTGTGTCACTGTGTGTGTCACTGTGTGTGTGTCACTGTGTGTGTGTCACTGTGTGTGTGTCACTGAGTGTGTCACTGTGTGTGTCACTGTGTGTGTGTCACTGTGTGTGTCACTGTGTGTGTGTCACTGTGTGTGTGTCACTGTGTGTGTGTCACTGTGTGTGTCACTGAGTGTGTCACTGTGTGTGTGTCACTGAGTGTGTCACTGTGTGTGTCACTGTGTGTGTGTCACTGTGTGTGTGTCACTGTGTGTGTGTCACTGTGTGTGTGTCACTGTGTGTGTCACTGTGTGTGTGTCACTGAGTGTGTCACTGTGTGTGTCACTGTGTGTGTGTCACTGTGTGTGTGTCACTGTGTGTGTCACTGTGTGTGTCACTGTGTGTGTGTCACTGAGTGTGTGTCACTGTGTGTGTCACTGTGTGTGTCACTGAGTGTGTCACTGTGTGTGTGTCACTGTGTGTGTCACTGTGTGTGTGTCACTGTGTGTGTCACTGTGTGTGTGTCACTGTGTGTGTGTCACTGTGTGTGTGTCACTGTGTGTGTCACTGAGTGTGTCACTGTGTGTGTGTCACTGTGTGTGTCACTGTGTGTGTCACTGTGTGTGTGTCACTGTGTGTGTCACTGTGTGTGTGTCACTGTGTGTGTGTCACTGTGTGTGTGTCACTGTGTGTGTCACTGAGTGTGTCACTGTGTGTGTGTCACTGTGTGTGTCACTGTGTGTGTCACTGTGTGTGTGTCACTGTGTATGTCACTGTGTGTGTGTCACTGTGTGTGTCACTGTGTGTGTGTCACTGTGTGTGTCACTGTGTGTGTGTCACTGAGTGTGTCACTGAGTGTGTCACTGTGTGTGTGTCACTGTGTGTGTGTCACTGTGTGTGTCACTGTGTGTGTCACTGTGTGTGTCACTGAGTGTGTCACTGTGTGTGTGTCACTGTGTGTGTCACTGTGTGTGTCACTGTGTGTGTGTCACTGAGTGTGTGTCACTGAGTGTGTCACTGTGTGTGTGTCACTGTGTGTGTGTCACTGAGTGTGTCACTGTGTGTGTGTCACTGAGTGTGTGTCACTGTGTGTGTGTCACTGTGTGTGTGTCACTGAGTGTGTCACTGAGTGTGTCACTGTGTGTGTCACTGAGTGTGTCACTGTGTGTGTGTCACTGTGTGTGTCACTGTGTGTGTGTCACTGTGTGTGTGTCACTGTGTGTGTCACTGTGTGTGTCACTGAGTGTGTCACTGTGTGTGTGTCACTGTGTGTGTCACTGTGTGTGTCACTGTGTGTGTGTCACTGAGTGTGTCACTGTGTGTGTGTCACTGTGTGTGTCACTGTGTGTGTCACTGTGTGTGTCACTGAGTGTGTCACTGTGTGTGTGTCACTGTGTGTGTCACTGTGTGTGTGTCACTGTGTGTGTGTCACTGTGTGTGTCACTGAGTGTGTCACTGTGTGTGTGTCACTGTGTGTGTGTCACTGTGTGTGTCACTGTGTGTGTCACTGAGTGTGTGTCACTGAGTGTGTCACTGTGTGTGTCACTGTGTGTGTGTCACTGTGTGTGTCACTGTGTGTGTGTCACTGTGTGTGTCACTGAGTGTGTCACTGTGTGTCACTGTGTGTGTGTCACTGTGTGTGTGTCACTGTGTGTGTCACTGTGTGTGTGTCACTGTGTGTGTCACTGAGTGTGTCACTGTGTGTGTGTCACTGTGTGTGTCACTGTGTGTGCGTCACTGTGTGTGTGTCACTGAGTGTGTCACTGTGTGTGTGTCACTGTGTGTGTGTCACTGTGTGTGTCACTGAGTGTGTCACTGTGTGTGTGTCACTGAGTGTGTCACTGAGTGTGTCACTGTGTGTGTGTCACTGTGTGTGTGTCACTGTGTGTGTCACTGTGTGTGTGTCACTGTGTGTGTGTCACTGTGTGTGTCACTGAGTGTGTCACTGTGTGTGTGTCACTGTGTGTGTGTCACTGTGTGTGTGTCACTGTGTGTGCGTCACTGTGTGTGTGTCACTGTGTGTGTCACTGTGTGTGTGTCACTGTGTGTGTGTCACTGTGTGTGTGTCACTGTGTGTGTCACTGTGTGTGTCACTGTGTGTGTGTCACTGTGTGTGTGTCACTGTGTGTGTCACTGAGTGTGTCACTGTGTGTGTGTCACTGTGTATGTGTCACTGTGTGTGTGTCACTGTGTGTGTCACTGAGTGTGTCACTGTGTGTGTCACTGAGTGTGTGTCACTGAGTGTGTCACTGAGTGTGTGTCACTGAGTGTGTGTCACTGTGTGTGTCACTGTGTGTGTCACTGTGTGTGTCACTGTGTGTGTGTCACTGTGTGTGTCACTGTGTGTGTGTCACTGTGTGTGTCACTGAGTGTGTCACTGTGTGTGTCACTGAGTGTGTGTCACTGAGTGTGTCACTGAGTGTGTGTCACTGAGTGTGTGTCACTGTGTGTGTCACTGTGTGTGTCACTGTGTGTGTCACTGTGTGTGTGTCACTGTGTGTGTGTCACTGAGTGTGTCACTGTGTGTGTGTCACTGTGTGTGTGTCACTGTGTGTGTCACTGAGTGTGTGTCACTGTGTGTGTCACTGTGTGTGTGTCACTGTGTCTGTCACTGAGTGTGTCACTGTGTGTGTCACTGTGTGTGTGTCACTGTGTGTGTGTCACTGAGTGTGTCACTGAGTGTGTCACTGTGTGTGTCACTGTGTGTGTCACTGTGTGTGTGTCACTGAGTGTGTCACTGTGTGTGTCACTGTGTGTGTCACTGTGTGTGTCACTGTGTCTCACTGTGTGTGTCACTGTGTGTGTGTCACTGTGTGTGTGTCACTGAGTGTGTCACTGTGTGTGTGTCACTGTGTGTGTCACTGTGTGTGTCACTGTGTGTGTCACTGAGTGTGTGTCACTGAGTGTGTCACTGAGTGTGTGTCACTGAGTGTGTGTCACTGTGTCTGTCACTGAGTGTGTCACTGTGTGTGTCACTGTGTGTGTGTCACTGTGTGTGTGTCACTGAGTGTGTCACTGTGTGTGTCACTGTGTGTGTCACTGTGTGTGTCACTGTGTGTGTGTCACTGAGTGTGTCACTGTGTGTGTCACTGAGTGTGTCACTGTGTGTGTCACTGTGTGTGTCACTGTGTCTCACTGTGTGTGTCACTGTGTGTGTGTCACTGTGTGTGTGTCACTGAGTGTGTCACTGTGTGTGTCACTGAGTGTGTCACTGTGTGTGTGTCACTGTGTGTGTCACTGTGTGTGTGTCACTGTGTGTGTGTCACTGTGTGTGTCACTGAGTGTGTCACTGTGTGTGTGTCACTGTGTGTGTGTCACTGAGTGTGTCACTGTGTGTGTCACTGAGTGTGTGTCACTGTGTGTGTGTCACTGTGTGTGTGTCACTGTGTGTGTCACTGTGTGTGTGTCACTGTGTGTGTGTCACTGTGTGTGTGTCACTGTGTGTGTCACTGAGTGTGTCACTGTGTGTGTGTCACTGTGTGTGTCACTGTGTGTGTCACTGAGTGTGTCACTGAGTGTGTCACTGTGTGTGTGTCACTGTGTGTGTCACTGTGTGTGTGTCACTGTGTGTGTGTCACTGTGTGTGTCACTGTGTGTGTCACTGTGTGTGTCACTGTGTGTGTGTCACTCTGTGTGTGTCACTGAGTGTGTCACTGTGTGTGTGTCACTGTGTGTGTCACTGTGTGTGTCACTGTGTGTGTCACTGAGTGTGTCACTGTGTGTGTGTCACTGTGTGTCACTGTGTGTGTCACTGTGTGTGTCACTGTGTGTGTGTCACTGAGTGTGTCACTGTGTGTGTGTCACTGTGTGTGTCACTGTGTGTGTGTCACTCTGTGTGTGTCACTGTGTGTGTGTCACTGTGTGTGTGTCACTGTGTGTGTCACTGAGTGTGTGTCACTGTGTGTGTGTCACTGAGTGTGTCACTGTGTGTGTCACTGTGTGTGTCACTGTGTGTGTGTCACTGAGTGTGTCACTGTGTGTGTCACTGAGTGTGTGTCACTGTGTGTGTCACTGTGTGTGTGTCACTGAGTGTGTCACTGTGTGTGTCACTGAGTGTGTGTCACTGTGTGTGTCACTGTGTGTGTGTCACTGTGTGTGTCACTGTGTGTGTCACTGTGTGTGTGTCACTGTGTGTGTGTCACTGTGTGTGTGTCACTGTGTGTGTGTCACTGTGTGTGTCACTGTGTGTGTGTCACTGTGTGTGTCACTGTGTGTGTCACTGTGTGTGTGTCACTGTGTGTGTGTCACTGTGTGTGTCACTGTGTGTGTGTCACTGTGTGTGTCACTGAGTGTGTCACTGTGTGTGTCACTGTGTGTGTCACTGTGTGTGTGTCACTGTGTGTGTCACTGTGTGTGTGTCACTGTGTGTGTGTCACTGTGTGTGTGTCACTGAGTGTGTCACTGAGTGTGTCACTGTGTGTGTGTCACTGTGTGTGTCACTGTGTGTGTGTCACTGTGTGTGTGTCACTGTGTGTGTCACTGTGTGTGTCACTGTGTGTGTGTCACTGTGTATGTCACTGTGTGTGTGTCACTGTGTGTGTCACTGTGTGTGTGTCACTGAGTGTGTCACTGAGTGTGTCACTGTGTGTGTGTCACTGTGTGTGTGTCACTGTGTGTGTCACTGTGTGTGTCACTGTGTGTGTCACTGAGTGTGTCACTGTGTGTGTGTCACTGTGTGTGTCACTGTGTGTGTCACTGTGTGTGTCACTGTGTGTGTGTCACTGAGTGTGTGTCACTGAGTGTGTCACTGTGTGTGTGTCACTGTGTGTGTGTCACTGAGTGTGTCACTGTGTGTGTCACTGAGTGTGTGTCACTGTGTGTGTGTCACTGTGTGTGTGTCACTGAGTGTGTCACTGAGTGTGTCACTGAGTGTGTCACTGTGTGTGTCACTGAGTGTGTGTCACTGAGTGTGTCACTGAGTGTGTGTCACTGAGTGTGTGTCACTGTGTGTGTCACTGTGTGTGTCACTGTGTGTGTCACTGTGTGTGTGTCACTGTGTGTGTGTCACTGTGTCTGTCACTGAGTGTGTCACTGTGTGTGTCACTGTGTGTGTGTCACTGTGTGTGTGTCACTGAGTGTGTCACTGTGTGTGTCACTGTGTGTGTCACTGTGTGTGTCACTGTGTGTGTGTCACTGTGTGTGTGTCACTGTGTGTGTCACTGTGTGTGTGTCACTGTGTGTGTCACTGTGTGTGTCACTGTGTGTGTGTCACTGTGTGTGTCACTGTGTGTGTGTCACTATGTGTGTCACTGTGTGTGTCACTGAGTGTGTCACTGTGTGTGTGTCACTGTGTGTGTGTCACTATGTGTGTCACTGTGTGTGTCACTGAGTGTGTCACTGTGTGTGTGTCACTGTGTGTGTCACTGAGTGTGTCACTGAGTGTGTCACTGAGTGTGTGTCACTGTGTGTGTCACTGTGTGTGTGTCACTGTGTGTGTGTCACTGTGTGTGTGTCACTGAGTGTGTCACCGTGTGTGTGTCACTGTGTGTGTCACTGTGTGTGTCACTGTGTGTGTGTCACTGTGTGTGTGTCACTGTGTGTGTCACTGTGTGTGTCACTGTGTGTGTGTCACTGTGTGTGTGTCACTGTGTGTGTGTCACTGAGTGTCACTGTGTGTGTGTCACTGAGTGTGTCACTGAGTGTGTCACTGTGTGTGTGTCACTGTGTGTGTCACTGTGTGTGTCACTGTGTGTGTGTCACTGAGTGTGTGTCACTGTGTGTGTGTCACTGTGTGTGTGTCACTGAGTGTATCACTGTGTGTGTCACTGTGTGTGTCACTGTGTGTGTGTCACTGTGTGTGTGTCACTGTGTGTGTGTCACTGAGTGTGTCACTGAGTGTGTCACTGTGTGTGTGTCACTGTGTGTGTGTCACTGTGTGTGTCACTGTGTGTGTGTCACTGTGTGTGTGTCACTGTGTGTGTGTCACTGTGTGTGTCACTGTGTGTGTGTCACTGTGTGTGTGTCACTGTGTGTGTGTCACTGAGTGTGTCACTGAGTGTGTCACTGTGTGTGTGTCACTGTGTGTGTGTCACTGAGTGTGTCACTGAGTGTGTGTCACTGTGTGTGTCACTGTGTGTGTGTCACTGTGTGTGTCGCTGTGTGTGTAACTGAGTGTGTCACTGTGTGTGTCACTGTGTGTGTGTCACTGTGTGTGTCACTGTGTGTGTGTCACTGAGTGTGTAACCGCGTGTGACATGGTGTGTGTCACTGTGTGTGTGTCACTGTGTGTGTGTCACTGAGTGTGTCACTGAGTGTGTCACTGAGTGTGTGTCACTGTGTGTGTGTCACTGTGTGTGTGTCACTGAGTGTGTCACTGAGTGTGTCACTGAGTGTGTGTCACTGTGTGTGTGTCACTGTGTGTGTCACTGTGTGTGTCACTGTGTGTGTGTCACTGAGTGTGTCACTGAGTGTGTGTCACTGTGTGTGTGTCACTGAGTGTGTCACTGTGTGTGTCACTGTGTGTGTGTCACTGTGTGTGTCACTGTGTGTGTGTCACTGTGTGTGTAACTGAGTGTGTCACTGTGTGTGTGTCACTGTGTGTGTGTCACTGTGTGTGTCACTGTGTGTGTCACTGTGTGTGTGTCACTGTGTGTGTCACTGTGTGTGTGTCACTGTGTGTGTGTCACTGTGTGTGTCACTGTGTGTGTCACTGTGTGTGTGTCACTGTGTGTGTCACTGTGTGTGTGTCACTGTGTGTGTGTCACTGAGTGTGTCACTGTGTGTGTCACTGTGTGTGTGTCACTGTGAGTGTGTCACTGAGTGTGTCACTGAGTGTGTCACTGTGTGTGTGTCACTGAGTGTGTCACTGTGTGTGTCACTGTGTGTGTCACTGTGTGTGTGTCACTGAGTGTGTCACTGAGTGTCACTGTGTGTGTCACTGAGTGTGTCACTGTGTGTGTCACTGTGTGTGTGTCACTGTGTGTGTGTCACTGAGTGTGTCACTGTGTGTGTCACTGTGTGTGTCACTGAGTGTGTCACTTAGTGTGTGTCACAGAGTGTGTCACTGTGTGTGTGTCACTGAGTGTGTGTCACTGTGTGTGTGTCACTGTGTGTGTCACTGTGTGTGTGTCACTGTGTGTGTCACTGAGTGTGTCACTGAGTGTGTCACTATCTGTGTCACTGTGTGTGTCACTGTGTGTGTGTCACTGTGTGTGTCACTGAGTGTGTGTCACTGTGTGTGTGTCACTGAGTGTGTCACTGTGTGTGTCACTGTGTGTGTCACTGTGTGTGTCACTGTGTGTGTGTCACTAAGTGTGTGTCACTGTGTGTGTGTCACTGTGTGTGTCACTGTGTGTGTGTCACTGTGTGTGTGTCACTGTGTGTGTGTCACTGTGTGTGTCACTGTGGGTGTGTCACTGTGTGTGTCACTGTGTGTGTGTCACTGTGTGTGTGTCACTGAGTGTGTCACTGTGTGTGTGTCACTGTGTGTGTCACTGAGTGTGTCACTGTGTGTGTCACTGTGTGTGTCACTGAGTGTGTCACTGAGTGTGTGTCACTGTGTGTGTGTCACTGAGTGTGTCACTGAGTGTGTGTCACTGTGTGTGTGTCACTGTGTGTGTGTCACTGTGTGTGTCACTGAGTGTGTCACTGTGTGTGTGTCACTGTGTGTGTGTCACTGTGTGTGTGTCACTGTGTATGTCACTGAGTGTGTCACTGTGCGTGTGTCACTGAGTGTGTCACTGTGTGTGTCACTGTGTGTGTGTCACTGTGTGTGTCACTGTGTGTGTGTCACTGTGTGTGTGTCACTGTGTGTGTGTCACTGTGTGTGTCACTGTGTGTGTCACTGTGTGTGTGTCACTGTGTGTGTCACTGTGTGTGTGTCACTGTGTGTGTGTCACTGTGTGTGTCACTGTGTGTGTCACTGTGTGTGTGTCACTGTGTGTGTCACTGTGTGTGTGTCACTGAGTGTGTCACTGTGTGTGTCACTGTGTGTGTGTCACTGTGTGTGTCACTGTGTGTGTGTCACTGAGTGTGTCACTGTGTGTGTGTCACTCTGTGTGTCACTGTGTGTGTGTCACTGAGTGTGTCACTGTGTGTGTCACTGAGTCCCTCCTCTGTCCCCCTGCCCATCCCCCCCCAGTCCGTTCCCAACTGAACCCCCAACCTGCGCTTGTCCCCCTGTCCCCTGTCCCTGTCCCTGTCCCCATCCCTGTCCCTGTCCCCTGTCCCTGTCCCTGTCCCTGTCCCCTGTCCCTGTCCCCTGTCCCTTGTCCCCGTCCCTGTCCCCTGTCCCTGTCCCTGTCCCTGTACCTGTCCCCTGTCCCCTGTCCCCGTCCCTGTCCCCTGTCCCCTGTCCCTGTCCCCGTCCCTGTCCCCTGTCCCCTGTCCCTGTCCCTGTCCCTGTCCCCTGTCCCTGTCCCCTGTCCCTGTCCCTGTCCCTGTCCCTGTCCCTGTCCCCTGTCCCTGTCCCCTGTCCCTGTCCCTGTCCCTGTCCCTGTCCCCTGTCCCTTGTCTCTGTCCCCTGTCCCTGTCCCTCTCCCCTGTCCCTGTCGCACCCCCAGCTCTGTCTCCATTACCGTCCCCACTTCCGCTCCTGTCCCTTCCCTTTTCCTGCCCGCAGCCCCGTGTCCCCATCCCTGTCCCCTGTCCCTGTCCCCAACCCTGTCATTGTCCCTGTCCCCATCCCTGCCGCTGGCTCCCTGTCCCTTGTCCCTGTCCCATCCCGCAGCCCCCTGTCCCTGTCCTCATTCCTGTCCCTGTCCCCTGTCCCTGTCCCTGTCCCCATCCCTGCCCTTCACCCCTTCTCTCTGTCCCTTTCCATGGCCCTGTCCCCGCCCCTGTCAGTGTCCCCTGTCCCCATCCCTGTCCCCATCCCTGTCCCCTCTCCCTGTCCCCTCTCCCTGTCCCTGTCCCTGTCCCCATCCCTGTCCCCATCCCTGTCCCCTCTCCCTGTCCCCTCTCCCTGTCCCTGTCCCTGTCCCCATCCCTGTCCCCTGTCCCTGTCCCTGTCCCTGTCCCCATCCCTGTCCCCTGTCCCTGTCCCCATCCCTGTCCCCATCCCTGTCCCCATACCTGCCCGTGTCCCTGTCACCGTCGCTGCCGTTGGCTCCCCGTCCCTTCCCTTATTCTTGTCCCCTGGCTGTGTCCCCTGTCCCCATCCCTGTCCCCTTTCCTTGTCCCCTGTCCCCATCCTTGTCCCCATCCCTGTCCCCTTTCCTTGTCCCCTGTCCCCATCCTTGTCCCCATCCCTGTCTCCTGTCCCTGCTGTCCCCATCCTTGTCCCCATCCCTGTCTCCTGTCCCTGTCCCTGTCCCCATCCCTGTCCCTCTCCCTTGTCCCCATCCCTGTCCCCTGCCCGTGTCCTTTGTCCCCATCCCTGTCCCCGCAGTTCCGATCCCGGGCTCTGTCCCCGTCCCTGTCCCCACCCCCGCCCGCACCCCTGCCATTGGCTCCTGTCCCTTCCCTTGTCCCTGTCCCCGTGCCCTGTCCCCGCATTCCTGTCCCTGTCCCCTGTCCCTCTCCCCTGTCCCCTGTCCCCTGTCCCCTGTCCCTGTCCCTATCCCCTGTCCCCTGTCCCCTGTTCCCTGTCCCCTGTCCCTGTCCCTGTCCCTGTCCCTGTCCCCTGTCCCTGTCCCCACTCGCGTCCTCCTGCCCTCTCCCCCGTCCCTGTCCCCGCAGTCCCGGCCACTGTCGCTGTTCCCGTCCCCGCAGTCCCTGTCACCACCGCTGCCCGCAGCTCTGCTGTCCCCAACCCTGTCCCCTGTCCCCTGTCCCTGTCCCTGTCCCCTGTCCCTGTTCCTTTCCCTGTCCCCTGTCCCTGTCCCCTGTCCCTGTCCCTGTCCCTGTCCCCTGTCCCTGTCCCTGTCCCCTGTCCCTGTCCCTGTCCCTGTCCCTGTCCCTGCCCTCAGCATCTCTTCCCCCCCACTTGCCCTTGTCCCCTGTCCCCGTCCCCGCAGTTCCTGTTCCCGCAGTCCCTGTCCCCGCAGTCGCTGTCCCCTGTCCCCGCTCCCCGCATCCCCGTCCCTGCCCGCATCGCTGTCCCTGCCCTCTGTCGCTGTCCCTTGTCGCTGTCCCTTCCCTTGTCGCTGTCCCCGTCCCTGTGCCAGCAGCCCCTGTCCCCCTCCCTGCCCTCACTCCGCTGTCCCTTGTCGCTGTCCCCATCCCTGTCCTTACTCCGCTCTCCCTTCCCTCTGTCGCTGTCCCCGCTCCTGCCCTCACTGCGCTGTCCCTTCCCTTGTCGCTGTCCCTTCCCTCTGTCGCTGTCCCTTGTTGCTGTCCCTTGTCGCTGTCCCCGCTCCTGCCTCCCGCATCCCGTCCCTGCCGCTCTCCGCGCGTCCCTTGTCCCCTGTCCCTGTCCTTGTCCCTGTCCCCTCTCCCTTGTCCCTCTCCCTTGTCCCCTGTCCCTGTCCCTGTCCCCATCCCCATCCCCATCCCTGTCCCTGTCCCCTATCCCGCTCCCTGACCCTGTCCGCATCCCTGTCCCTGTCCCTTGTCACCATCCCTGTCCCTGTCCCTTGTCACCATCCCTGTCCCTTGTCACCATCCCTGTCCCCTGTCCCTTGTCCCTGTCCCCATCCCCATCCCTGTCCCTTGTCCCCATCCCTGTCCCTGTCCCCTGTCCCTGTCCCTTGTCCCTGTCCCTTGTCCCCCGTCCCTGTCCCCTGTCCCTGTCCCTGTCCCTGTCCCTGTCCCTGTCCGCATCCCTGTCCCCCGTCCCTGTCCCCTGTCCCTGTCCCTGTCCCCTGTCCCTGTCCGCATCCCTTGTCCCTGTCCCCGCTCCCTGTCCCTTGTCCCTGTCCCTTGTCCCTGTCCCTTGTCTCTGTCCCCATCCCCATCCCCATCCCCATCCCCATCCCTGTCCCCTGTCCCTGTCCCCATCCCTGTCCCTTGTCCCTGTTCCCGCTCCCTATCCTCTGTCCCTTGTCCCTGTCCCTTGTCCCTGTCCCTGTCCCTGTCCCCGCTCCCTGCCCGCATTCCCGGCGCCGCCGCCATCCCGCCTCTTCCCGCATTCCCGCATTCCCGCATTCCCCGCCCGCCGCCGCTGCCGCTGCCGCCGCTGCCCCGGCTCCGCTCAAGGTCACGGCGGGGCCGGGCCGGGCCCGGTGCGGCGGCGGCTGCGGCGGTTCCGCCGGTCCCGGTTACGCAACGCGCCGCAGCCGCACCGGGCCGGGCCCGGGGCCGCGCTCCGCACAAAGGCCGGCCCGGGGGAGCCCGGGGGGACAACGGCGGCGACAACAGCGGCGACAACAACGGCGACAACAACGGGGACAACAACGGGGACAACAACGGGGACGGCAGCGGCGGGGCCGCGGGGGGCTCCGCGCTGCCTCCGCCGCCGCCGCCGCTGCCCTTGAACTTGGCTCCCGCAGACAAAGGGCAGCGCCGGGGACCGGCCGCACGCTCGGTTCTGCCCCGGTTCCGCCCCGCTCCGGTGCCGTTTGTCCCCCCCCGGTCTCGTCCCCGCTCTCCCGTTGGCGGATCCCGGCGGCCGCGGCGGAATGCGGCGGTTCCCGACCCGGGGCGGGGGAAGGGAAAGGGGGAGAAGCGGGGAAAAAAGGGGGGGCCCGGTGCTCGCTCTTTACCCTTCTCGTGCAAACGGGAGCCGAAATCCGCCCGGGAGCGGCCGTACGGGGCGTCGAGACCGGCGGGGAAATCATCGAGCTTCACCTTCTTCACCAGGAACGACCTGGGCATGGTTCCTCCGGGGGCACCGGGCCCGGCCCCGCCGCCACAAAGGGGGGGACCGACCACCGATCACCCCCCCCCCCAGCTCCAGCCCCAGCCCACCCCCCCCAGCTTCTCCCGCAGCCCCGGGGAGCGGGCGGGGGGTGCGGAACCGAGCTACGGCTTTGTGCGGCGGGCGCGGCCGCCCAGCTCCGGGCCGGGGCCGCCCGCAGCCGCCGCCGCCGCCGCCGCCGCCGCCGCCGCCGTCTCGGTGTCGGTGAGGCCGCGCCCGGCGGCTCCCGGAACCCCCCCGCGCTCGGGCATGGATCGGTACCGGAGAGCTGGACCGGGGCGGGGGGGGGGAGCTGCGGCCGAACCCCCCCTTGAGGAGGGGTTTGGGTTTTTTCCGGGGGGGGGTTCGGTGCCGGTTGAGCTCCCGGTTCAGCACCGCGGACAGCGGCGGGAGAAGGGGGGAGGGGGAGGCGGGAGCGGGGATTTTTTGGTTGTTTTTTGGGGAGGGGGGGGTGGGGGGATGGATGGGGGGGCTGCGGGATGGGGGTGGGTGAGGAGGGGGCGCGGGGCCCGGAGCGTGTGAGGAGCGCTCGGTGCCGGCCCCGCGCTTATAACGGGAACGGGAACCGGGGGGGGGGGGGACACCGGGGAGGGGGGGAGGGGGGAGGGCAGCGGCGGGAGGGGGGGAGGGGGAGGGGGCGGGAGGGGAACGCCCCCCGGGGCGGGGAAAGGGGAGGGGGGAAGGGAGGGAGACGCCCGGGGAGGGGAGGGGGAGGGGAAGGGAGGGGGGGGAGGGAGAGGGAGAATCCCGGGATTGGCGGAGATGGGGGGGAGGGGGAGGGAGCGGGAGAATCCCGGGATTTTGGGGGATTTTGGGGGGAATTTTGGGGAAATTTTGGGGAAAAAGGTGAGAGAGGAGAATCCCGGGATTTGGGGGGAGATGAGGAGGGAGAGGAAGCGGGAGATTCCCGGGATTTGGGGGAATTTTTTTGGGGCGGGGGGATAGAGAGGAGAATCCCGGAATTTTGGGGGGATTTTTGGGGGAAAGGGGAGGGAGAGGAGAATCCCGGGATTTGGGGGGAAATGGGGAGGGAGAGGAAGCGGGAGAATCCCGGGATTTTGGGGGATTTTTTGGGGGGGATAGGGCAGGAGAGGAGCCGATGGAATCCCGGGATTTTGGGGGGATTTTGGGGAAATTTTGGGGAAAAGGGGAGAGAGAGGAGAATCCCGGGATTTGGGGGGTGATGGGGAGGGAGAGGAAGCGGGAGAATCCCCGAATTTGGGGGAAATTTGGGGAAAAGGGAGGGAGAGGAGAATCCCGGAATTTGGGGGGAGATGAGGAGGGAGAGGAGCCGGGAGAATCCCGGGATTTTGGGGGATTTTGGGGAAAAGGGGAGGGAGAGGAGACGGGAGAATCCCGGAAATTTGGGGGGATTTGGAGAAAATGGGAGAGAGAGGAGAATCCCGGGATTTTGGGGGGATTTTGGGGAAAAGGGAGGGAGGAGAGGAGATGGGGGAATCCCAGAATTTGGGGGGGATGGGGAGGGAGAAGAAGCGGGAGAATCCCGGGATTTTGGGGGAAATTTGGGGGGAATTTTGGGGAAAAGGGGAGAGAGGGGAGAATCCTGGAATTTGGGGAATTTTTGGGAAAAGGGAGAGAGAGGAGAATCCCGGGATTTGGGGGGAGATGAGGAGGGAGAGGAGCCGGGAAAACCCCGGAATTTGGGAATTTTTGGGAGGAGATGAGGAGGGAGAGGAGATGGGAGAATCCCGGGATTTGGGGGATTTTGGGGGGGAATAGGGCGGGAGAGGAGCCGGTGGAATCCCGGGATTTTGGGGGGAATTTTGGGGAAAAGGGGAGAGAGAGGAGAATCCCGGGATTTGGGGAGGAGATGAGGAGGGAGAGGAAGCGGAAGAATCCCGGAATTTTGGGGGATTTTGGGGAAAAGGGAGGGAGAGGAGAATCCCCGAATTTGGGGGGAGATGTGGAGGGAGAGGAGCCGGGAAAACCCCGGAATTTGGGAATTTTTGGGAGGAGATGAGGAGGGAGAGGAGATGGGAGAACCCCGGATTTTGGGGGATTTTGGGGGGAATGGGAGGGAAAGGAGCCGGACAACCCCGGGATTTTGGGGAATTTTGGGAAAAGGGGAGGGAGAGGAGATGGAGAATCCCGGAA
Source organism: Phylloscopus trochilus trochilus (assembly GCA_016584745.2). Taxonomy (NCBI): domain Eukaryota; kingdom Metazoa; phylum Chordata; class Aves; order Passeriformes; family Phylloscopidae; genus Phylloscopus; species Phylloscopus trochilus. The sequence continues at coordinate 28,683 of WQNJ02000483.1, read as the reverse complement.
TTTTGGGGATTTTTGGAGGAGATGAGGAGGGAGAGGAGATGGGAGAATCCCGGAATTTGGGAATTTTTTGGGGGAAAGGGAAGGAGAGGAGAATCCCGGGATTTGGGGGGAGATGAGGAGGGAGAGGAGCCGGGAAAACCCCGGAATCTGGGAATTTTTGGGGAGATGAGGAGGGAGAGGAAGCGGGAGAATCCCCGAATTTGGGGGGAATTTGGGAAAAGGGAGGGAGAGGAGAATCCCGGATTTGGGGGAATTTTGGGGGGGCAATGGGGAGGGAGAGGAGAACCCCGGAATTTTGGGATTTTTTTGGGGGAGAAGGAGGAGGGATAAGACCCAGGAGGATCCCGGAATTTGGGGGGATGATGAAGAGGGAGAGGAGCCGGGAAAACCCCGGAATTTGGAGAATTTTTTTGGGGGAAATGGGGAGGGAGAGGAAGCGGGAGAATCCAGGAATTTGGGGGAATTTTGGGAAAAGGGAGGGAGAGGAGAATCCCCGAATTTGGGGGAGATGGGGAGGGAGAGGAGCCGGGAGAATCTCGGAATTTGGGGGAATTTTGGGGGGAAAGGGGAGGGAGAGGAGATGGGGGAATCCCGGGATTTTGGGGAAAAGGGGAGGAGAGAGGAGAATCCCGGGATTTTGGGGGATTTTTGGGGGGAATTTTGGGGAAAAAGGGAGAGAGAGGAGAATCCCGGGATTTGGGGGAATTTTGGGAAAAGGGAGGGAGAGGAGAATCCCCGAATTTGGGAGGAGATGAGGAGGGAGAGGAGCCGGGAAAATCCCGGAATTTTGGGGAATTTTGGGGAAAAGGGGAGGGAGAGGAGATGGGAGAATCCCGGAATTTTGGGGATTTTGGAGAAAAGGGGAGAGAGAGGAGAATCCCGGGATTTGGGGGGAATTTTGGGGGAATTTTGGGGAAAAGGAGAGGGAGAGGGAGAATCCCGGGATTTGGGGGAGAGGGGGAGGGAGGGGAAGCGGGAGAATCCCGGGATTTGGGGGAATTTTGGGAAAAGGGAGGGAGAGGAGAATCCCCGAATTTGGGAGGAGATGAGGAGGGAGAGGAGCCGGGAAAATCCCGGAATTTTGGGGAATTTTGGGGAAAAGGGGAGGAGAGGAGATGGAGAACCCCGGAATTTTGGGGGGATTTGGGGGAGATGAGGAGGGAGAGGAACCAGGAGAACCCCGGGATTTTGGGGGATTTTGGGGAAAAGGGGAGAGAGAGGAGAATCCCGGGATTTTGGGGGAATTTTGGGAGGAGATGAGGAGGGATAGGAGATGGGAGAACCCCGGAATTTGGGGAATTTTGGGGGGGGAATAGGGCGGGAGAGGAACCGCTGGAATCCCGGGATTTTGGGGGGATTTTGGGGGAATTTTGGGGAAAAGGGGAGAGAGAGGAGAATCCCGGGATTTGGGGGGAGATGAGGAGGGAGAGGAGCCGGGAAAATCCCAAAATTTGGGAATTTTGGGGGGGAATGGGGAGGGAGAGGAAGGCGGGAGAATCCCCGAATTTGGGGGAATTTTGGGGGGGAATGGGGAGGGAGAGGAGAATCCTGAAATTTGGGGAATTTTTTTGGGGAGGAATAGGGGTGGGATAGGAGCCAAGAGAATCCCGGAATTTTGGGGAATTTGGGGGAATTTTGGGGGGAATTTTTGGGGAATAGGGAGGGAAAGCAGCCGGGAGAACCCCGAAATTTGGGGAATTTTTGGGAAAAAGGGGAGGGAGAGGAGAATCCCGGGATTTTGGGGCAGATGAGGAGGGAGAGGAAGCGGGACAACCCCAAAATTTGGGGATTTTTGGGGGGAAACAGAAAGACCCAGAAGAATCCCGGAATTTTTGGGGAATGAGGAGGGATAAGAGCCGGGAGAATCCCGAAATTTGGGGAATTTTTTGGGGGGGTGGAAAATGAGCAACAAAGAATTCCCGGGGAATCCCGAATTTCGGGAGAGGAAATTGAGGGAACGCTGGGACCTGGGAAAATCCCAAAATTGGATTTTGGGGGGAAAAACGTGAAAATTTTGGATTTGGGAGAATTCCCAGGAGTGGGAGAGGGAATGGGGGAGCATCGGGAGCTGCGGGATTTGGGGTTAAACTCCCCAAATTCGGGGTTTAAACCCAAAATTTCCCGGTTTGAAACCCGGGATTTTGGGTTAAACCGGGAAAATTTGGATTTAAACCCCAGAATCTCGGGTTTAAAGCCCGAAATTCCCGGTTTATAACCCAAAAATCCCGGGTCTAAACCCGGGATTTAGGGTAAAACCCCTTAAATTTAGAATTAAAAATCCAAAAATCCCGGTTTAAACCTCAAAATTCTCAGTTTAAAGCCCGGAATTTAGGGTTTAAACGCCTTAAATTTAGGGGTTAACCCCCCCAAAATCCCGATTTAAACCCCAAATTCCCGGTTTAAAACCCAAATTCCCAGGTTAAAATCCCGGGATTTAGGGTTGAGCCCCTTAAATTTAGGATTTAAAAAAACCCAAGTTCCCGGTTTCAACCCCAAATTCCCAGGTTTAAATCCGGGATTTAGGGTTAAACCCCTGAAATTTAGCGTTAAAAAATCCCAAAATTCCCGGTTTAAACCCCAAAATTCCCGGTTTTAAACCCCAAATTCCCAGTTTAAAACGCGGGATTTTGGGTTAAACCCCATAAATTTAGGGTTAAAACCCTCAAATTCCCGGTTTTGAGCCCCAAAATTCCCGGTTTTAAACCCCAAATTCCCAGATTAAAATCCCGAAATTTAAGGTTAAACCCCTTAAATTTTGGGTCAAAACCCCCAAAATTCCGGGGTTCGAGCCCCAAATTCCGGGTTTTAAACCCCAAATTCCCGGTTTAAACCGCGGGATTTAGGGATAAATTCCTTAAATTTAGGCTTAAAACCCCCAAAATTCTCGGTCTAAACCCAAAATTCCGGTTTAGAACCCAAAATTCGCAGTTTCAACCTCAAAATTCCCGGTTTAAAACCCAAAATTCCCGGTTTAAAACCCGGGATTTAGGGTTAAACCCCATAAATTTAGAGTTAAAACCCCCAAATTCCCGGTTTAAAACCGAAAATTCCCGGTTTTAAACCCCAAAATTCCCGCTTTAAGCCCCGGGATTTAGGGGCAAACCCCTTAAATTTGGGGTTAAAACCCCCAAAATTCCCGGATTTGAAGCCCAAATTCCCGGTTTAAACCCCAAAATCCGTTTTAAACCCCAAAATTTCCGGTTTTAAACCCGGGATTTAGGGTCAAGCCCCTCAAATTTGGGGTTAAAACCCCAAAATTCCCGGTTTAAGCGCCAAAATTCCTGGTTTAAACCCCAAATTCCCAGTTTAAACCCCAAATATCTGGTTTTGAACCCCAAATTCCCGGTTTAAACCCCAAAATTCCCGCTTTGAACCCAAATATCGGGGTTAAAACCCCAAATTCCGGGTTAAAATCCCGGGATTTAGGGGCAAACCCCTTAAATTTGGGGTTAAAACCCCAAAATTCCCGGGTTTGAACCCCAAAATCTAGGTTTTGAAGCCCAAATTCCCGGTTTAAACCCCAAATTCCCGGTTTTAAACCCGGGATTTAGGGTTAGACCCCTGAAATTTGGGTTTTAAACCATAAAATTCCCGGGTTTTAACCCCAAATTTCTGGCTTTAAACCCCAAATTTCCGGTTTAAACCCGGGATTTAGGGGCAAACCCCTCAAATTTAGAGTTAAAGCCCCCAAAAATCCGGTTAGGACCCCAAAATCCCCGGTTTTAAGCCCCAAATTCCGGATTTAAAACCCAAATTCCCGGTTTAAACCCAAAAATCCCGGTTTTAAACCCAGAATTGCATCTTCAAACGCGGGATTTAAGGTTAAACCCCTTAAATTTAGGGTTGAAATCCCCGAAATTCCCGGGTTTAAACCCCAAAATTCCCAGTTTAAAACCCAAAATCCCGGTTTAAACCCCAATTTTCCCAGTTTAAAACCCGGGATTTAGGATTAAACCCCGGAAATTTGGGGTTAAAATCACCAAAATTCGCGGTTTTAAACCCAAAATTCCGGGGTTTGAACCCCAAAATCCCGGTTTAAACCCCAAATTCTGGGTTAAAAACCGAAATTCCCGGGTTAAAATCCCGGGATTTAAGTTTAAACCCCTTAAATTTGGGGTTAAAAAAACCCCCAAATTCCCGATTTAAACCCCAAATTCCCGGTTTTAAACACGGGATTTAGGGTTAACCACCTTAAATTTTGGGTTTAAAACCCCAAATTCATTCCCGGCTTAAAATGCGGGATTTATGGTCAAACCCCTCTAATTTGGGGTTAAAACCCCAAAATTCCCTGATTAAAATCCCTGGATTTGGGGTTAAACCCCATAAATTTGGGTCAAACCCCCAAAATTCCCGGTTTTGAAACCCAAAATCCCGGTTTTGAACCCCAAATTCTGGGTTAAAAACCCAAATTCCCGGGTTAAAATCCCGGGATTTAGGGTTAAACCCCGGAAATTTGGGGTTAAAATCACCAAAATTCGCGGTTTTAAACCCAAAATTCCGGGGTTTGAACCCCAAAATTCCCGGTTTAAACCCCAAATTCCCGGTTTAAGCTCCCAAAATTCCCGGGTTTGAACCCCAAATTCTGGGTTAAAAACCCCAAATCCCGGGTTAAAATCCCGGGATTTAAGGTTAAACCCCTTAAATTTTGGGGTTAAAACCCCAAAATTCCGGGTTTTGACCCCCAAAAATCCCTGTTTAAAACCCGGGATTTAGGGTTGAGCCCCTTAAATTTAGGATTTAAAAAACCCCAAAAATTCCCGGTTTTAAACCCGGGATTTAGGGTCAAAGCCCTCAAATTTGGGGCTAAAACCCCAAAATTCCCGGTTTAAACCCAAAATTCCCGGTTTAACTCCCAAAATTCCCGGTTTAAACCCCAAATTTCCAGGTTTAAAACCCGGGATTTAGGGTCAAACCCCTCAAATTTGGGGTAAAAACCCCAAAAATTCCCGGTTTAAACCCCAAATTTCCCGGTTTTGAACCCCAAATTCTGGGTTAAAAACCCAAATTCCCGGGTTAAAATCAAGGGATTTAAGGTTAAACCTCTTAAATTTAGGGTTAAAACCCCAAAATTTCCGGGTTTTGAACCCCAAAATTCCCGGTTTAAGCCCCAAAATTCCCGGCTTAAAACGCGGGATTTAGGGTTAAACCCCTTAAATTTGGGTTAAAATCCCCAAAATTCCCGGTTTAAGCCCCAAAAATTCCCGGTTTTCAACCCCAAATTCCCGGTTTAAAATCCCGAAATTTAAGGTTGAACCCCTTAAATTTGGGGTTAAACCCAAAATTTCCGCTTTTAAACCCCAAATCCAGGTTTTTAACCCCAAATTTCGGGTCTTAAACCCCAAATTCCCGGTTTTAAACCCGGGATTTGGGGTTAAACCCCTCAAATTTGGGATTAAAACCCCAAAATTCCCGCTTTAATCCCCAAAATTTCCGGATTAAAATCCCGGGATTTTGGGTTAAACCCCTCAAATTTGGGGTTAAAACTCCAAAATTCCCGCTTTAATCCCAAAATTCCCAGATTAAAATCCCGGGATTTTGGGTTAAACCCCTTAAATTTGGGTCAAACCCCCAAAATTCCCGGTTTTAAGCCCCAAAATCCCGGTTTTGAATCCCAAATTCTGGGTTAAACCCCCAAATTTCCCGGTTTTAAACCCAAATTTGGGTCAAATTTGTGTCAAAACCCCAAAATTCCCGGGATTTTGGGAGCTCCGGGACTCGGGGGAAAAAAAAAAAAATCCCAGAAATTGGGGATTTGGGGACGCAAAGGATTCTGGGAAAATCCCAATTTTGGGGTGGGGGGAGTTGGGAGAAGCCCAGAAATTTTGGGATCCCCAAAAAAACCGGAAAATCCCAAATTTTTGGCGGGAAAATCCGGGAGAATCCCAAAATTTTGGGGGACACAAAACCCAGAAAATCCCAAATTTTTAGGGGCGAAGTCCCAAATTTTTTGGGGGAAAATTCCAATTTTTTGGGGGGGAAATCCGGGACAATCCCAGAATTTTTTGGATCACAAAAAAAGTGGAAAATCCAAAATTTTTTTTGGGAAATCCCGAATTTTTTTGGGGGGGGGAATCCAAAACAGTCCCAGAATTTTTGGGATCCCAAAAAGCTGGAAAATGCCAAATTTTTAGGGGGGAAATCCAAATTTTTGGAGGGAAATCCAAATTTTTTTTGGAAAATCCCAAATTTTTGGGGGAAAATCCCAAATTTTTTTTTGGGGGGGGTGTGAGGTGGGGGAGGGGCAGGTGGGCTCCCAGGTGAGCCCTCCCCCACCTCGGCGGGGCGACCAGGGAGCCTCATTTGCATCTCATTAGCATCTCATTAACGCCTAATTAGCATCTCATTAAGGGCTGAGGTTGCCCAGGTGGATCTGAGGTTGCCCAGGTGGGGCTGAGGTTGCCCAGGTGAGATCTGAGGTTGCCCAGGTGGGGCTGAGGTTGCCCAGGTGGGATCTGAGGTTGCCCAGGTGGGGCTGAGGTTGCCCAGGTGGGATCTGAGGTTGCCCAGGTGAGATCTGAGGTTGCCCAGGTGGGGCTGAGGTTGCCCAGGTGGGATCTGAGGTTGCCAGGTGAGATCTGAGGTTGCCCAGGTGGGGCTGAGGTTGCCCAGGTGGGATCTGAGGTTGCCCAGGTGAGGCTGAGGTTGCCCAGGTGGGATCTGAGGTTGCCCAGGTGGGATCTGAGGTTGCCCAGGTTGATCTGAGGTTGCCCAGGTGAGGCTGAGGTTGCCCAGGTGGATCTGAGGTTGCCCAGGTGGATCTGAGGTTGCCCAGGTGGGGCTGAGGTTGCCCAGGTGGGGCTGAGGTTGCCCAGGTGAGATCTGAGGTTGCCCAGGTGGATCTGAGGTTGCCCAGGTGGGGCTTGAGGTTGCCCAGGTGAGATCTGAGGTTGCCCAGGTGAGGCTGAGGTTGCCCAGGTGGATCTGAGGTTGCCCAGGTGAGATCTGAGGTTGCCCAGGTGGGATCTGAGGTTGCCCAGGTGAGGTCTGAGGTTGCCCAGGTGAGGTCTGAGGTTGCCCAGGTGGGATCTGAGGTTGCCAGGTGGGGTCTGAGGTTGCCCAGGTGAGATCTGAGGTTGCCCAGGTGGGATCTGAGGTTGCCCACGTGGGTCTGAGGTTGCCCAGGTGAGATCTGAGGTTGCCCAGTGGGATCTGAGGTTGCCCAGGTGGGTCTGAGGTTGCCAGGTGGGATCTGAGGTTGCCCAGGTGAGATCTGAGGTTGCCCAGGTGAGGCTGAGGTTGCCCAGGTGGATCTGAGGTTGCCCAGGTGAGGTCTGAGGTTGCCCACGTGAGGCTGAGGTTGCCCAGGTGGGATCTGAGGTTGCCCAAGTGAGATCTGAGGTTGCCCAGGTGGATCTGAGGTTGCCCAGGTGGGATCTGAGGTTGCCCAGGTGAGATCTGAGGTTGCCCAGGTGGATCTGAGGTTGCCCAGGTGAGGCTGAGGTTGCCCAGGTGGGATCTGAGGTTGCCCAGGTGAGGCTGAGGTTGCCCAGGTGGATCTGAGGTTGCCCAGGAGAGATCTGAGGTTGCCCAGGTGGGATCTGAGGTTGCCAGGTGGGATCTGAGGTTGCCCAGGTGGATCTGAGGTTGCCCAGGTGAGATCTGAGGTTGCCCAGGTGGGATCTGAGGTTGCCCAGGCGGGATCTGAGGTTGCCCAGGTGGATCTGAGGTTGCCCAGGTGAGGCTGAGGTTGCCAGGTGGATCTGAGGTTGCCCAGGTGGGGCTGAGGTTGCCCAGGTGGGGCTGAGGTTGCCCAGGCGGGATCTGAGGTTGCCCAGGTGGGATCTGAGGTTGCCCAGGTGAGATCTGAGGTTGCCCAGGTGGATCTGAGGTTGCCTAGGTGAGGTCTGAGGTTGCCCAGGTGAGGCTGAGGTTGCCAGGTGGGATCTGAGGTTGCCCAGGTGGATCTGAGGTTGCCCAGGTGAGGCTGAGGTTGCCCAGGTGGGATCTGAGGTTGCCCAGGTGGGGCTGAGGTTGCCCAGGTGGGATCTGAGGTTGCCCAGGTGGATCTGAGGTTGCCCAGGTGGGATCTGAGGTTGCCCAGGTGAGGCTGAGGTTGCCCAGGTGAGATCTGAGGTTGCCCAGGTGGGATCTGAGGTTGCCCAGGTGGATCTGAGGTTGCCCAGGTGAGGCTGAGGTTGCCCAGGTGGGATCTGAGGTTGCCCAGGTGGGATCTGAGGTTGCCCAGGTCGATCTGAGGTTGCCCAGGTGGGATCTGAGGTTGCCCAGGTGGGACCTGAGGTTGCCTGGTGGATTTTTGGGGTCTCCCACGTGACCCCTCCCCCCCCCCCAGCCTCTCCCCTCCCCCCCCGGGGCCGCAGCTGTTGGCCGGGTGGGGGCGGGGCCGTCCCGCCTCATTAACCCTCATTAATATGCAAATGAGGCGCTGCCGCCGGCGGGCACCACCCGCCCCTCCCCCCCCTCCCCCCCCTCTGGGGGTCCCCGAGCCTCAGCTGGGGGTGGGGGAGGGGCTCCCCCGGCCCCTCCCCCCCCTTCCCACCCCCCACCCCTCCCCCAATTGAAGCCGAGACTGCGAATTTTGGGGACCTCCCAAAAAAAATTTGGGAGGGGTTGGGGGAGGGGCAGAGCCCTTTTATTGCAGCACCGCGGGGGGGGGGAGGGGAGGGGAGACCCCCAAAAATGGGGGAGGGGGGGAGGGGGAGCCCAAAAATGGGGGAGGGGGAGAAAAATGGGGGAGGGGATCCCAAAAATGGGGGGGACCCCAAAAATTGGGGAGGGGGAGACAAAAATGGGGGAGGGGACCCACAAATTTGGGGTGGGGGACCAAAAATTGTGGAGGGGATCCCAAAAATGGGGGAGGGGACCCCAAAAGTGGGGGAGGGGGAGCCCAAAAATGGAGGGGACCCAAAATTTGGGGAGGGGACCCAAAAATTGGGGGGGAGAGACAAAAATGGGGGAGGGGGACCCAAAAATTGGGGAGGGGGACCAAAATGGGGGAGGGGACCCCCAAAGTGGGGGAGGGGAACCCGAAAGTGGGGGAGGGGAGACAAAAATGGGGGAGGGGATCCCCAAATTTGGGGTGGGGGGACCAAAAATGGGGGGGACCCCCAAAAATGAGGGGGGGACACCAAAAATTGGGGAGGGGGAGACAAAAAGTGGGGGAGGGGAGCCCAAAAATGAGGGAGTGGAGACAAAATGGGGGAGGGGGAGCCAAAAAATGGGGGAGGGGGAGACAAAATGGGGGAGGAGACCCCAAAATTTGGGGTGGGGGAGCCCAGAAGTGGGGGAGGGGGAGACAAAAATGGGGGAGGGGGACCCAAAAATTGGGGGAGGGGACCCCAAAAGTGGGGGAGGGGGACCCAAAAGTGGGGGAGGGGGAGACAAAAATGGGAGGGGGACCCAAAAATTTGGGGAGGGGGAGCCCAAAAATGAGGGAGGGGGACACAAAATGGCGGAGGGGACCCCAAATTTGGGGTGGCCGACCAAAAATTGGGGAGGGGATCCCAAAAATGGGGGGGACCCCAAAAAATGGGGAGGGGGAGACAAAAATTGGGTGAGGGGGACCCAAAAGTGGGGGAGGGGGAGCCCAAAAATGGGGGAGGGGACCCCAAAAGTGGGGGTGGGGGACAAAAATGGGGGAGGGGAGCCCAAAAATGGGAGGGGAACCCAAAAATTTGGGGAGGGGGAGCCCAAAAATGAGGGAGGGGGACACAAAAATGGGGGAGGGGACCCCAAAAAATGGGGGAGGGGACCCCAAAAGTGGGGGAGGGGATCCAAAAATGAGGGGGGGGACACCAAAAGTGGGGGAGGGGGAACCCCAAAAATGGGAGGGGGAGCCCAAAAATGGGGGAGGGGACCCCAAAAGTGGGGGAGGGAAAGCCCAAAAATTGGGGAGGGGATCCCCAAAAATGAGGGGGGGACCCCAAAAGTGGGGGAGGGAGAGCCCAAAAATGGGAGGGGACCCAAAAATTTGGGGAGGGGGAGCCCAAAAATGGGAGGGGGACCCAAAAATTGGGGAGGGGAAGACAAAAATGGGGGAGGGGACCCCAAAAGTGGGTGAATGGGAGCCCAAAATTTGGGGGAGGGAGAGCCAAAAATGAGGGGGAGGAGACCCCCAAAAATGGGGGAGGGGAACCCCAAATTTGGGCGGGGGGGACCAAAAATTTGGGAGGGGGAGACCAAAATTGGGGGAGGAGGTGGGGGGGTGTGTACAAAAATGGGCGGGGCCTATGGAAAAGTGGGCGGGGCTACGAAAAGCGCGGTGGGGGAGGGGTCGCTGTTGGGGGGGCTCTTTTTTTTGGGGGGGGTCTGGTCACGTGGTTGGGTCCTCATTTGAGGGGGGCGGGGCCGGGTCTGGGGGCTCCTCCTCGTGCCTGGGGGGGGGTCCTGGATGGAGGGGGGGGGTCCACAACTCCCGGGGGGTCCCGCTAGGGGGCGCCCTCCATCTGGGGGGGGTCCTGTGGGGGGGTCCCTCCTCTGGGGGGGTCCCCAATTCCGGGGGGCTTCCCTGAGGGGGCTTCCCCTGTTCTGGGGGGGGTCCCTTGGGGGGGGGTCCCCTATTCTGGGGGGGGGTCCCCGTTCCCGGGGGGGGGTCCATTGGGGGGGGAGTCCCCTCCTCTGGGGGGGTCCCCAACTCCCGGGGGGTCCCGCTAGGGGGCGCCCCTCATCTGGGGGGGTCCTGTGGGGGGGTCCCCTGTTCTGGGGGGGGGGTCCCCCGGGGGTTGTCCCCTCCTCTGGGGGGGTCCCCAATTCCCGGGAGGCTCCCCTGGGGGGGTTTCCCTCATTTGGGGGGGTCCCGTGGGGGGGTCTCCTCCTCTGGGGGGGTCTCCTGGGGGGGTCCCCTATTCTGGGGGGGTCCCCGTTCCCGGGGGGGGTCCATTGGGGGGAGGTCGCCAACTCCAGGGGGGTCCCGCTAGGGGGCGCCCCTCATCTGGGGGGGGTCCTGTGGGGGCGTCCCCTGTTCTGGGGGGGGTCCTGTGGGGGGGGTCCCGTATTCTGGGAGGGTCCCCAGTTCCGGGGGGGTCCCCAATTCCAAGGGGCTCCCTTGGGGGGGTTCCCCTATTCTAGGGGGGTCCCCGTTCGCAGGGGGGGGTCCATTGGGGGGGGCGTCCCCTCTTCCGGGGGGGTCCCCAACTCCAGGGGGGGTCCCGCTAGGGGGCGTCCTCCCATCTTGAGTGGTCCCGTGGGGGGGCGTCCCCTCTTCCGGGGGGGTCCCAACTCCAGGGGGGTCCCGCTAGGGGGCGTCCCCTCTTCCGGGGGGGCCCCCAATTCCAGGGGGCTTCCTTGGGGGAGGGTCCCAAACCGCGGGGACTCTCCTGGGGGGGCTTCTCCTCCTCTGGGGGGGGGTCCCCAACTCCCGGGGGGCTTCCCTGGGGGGGTTTCCCCTCATCTGGGGGGGTCCCGGGGGGGGCGTCCTCTCATCTGGGGGGGTCCGCAGCTCCCGGGGGGGGTCCCGCTAGGGGGCGTCCTCCCATCTTGAGTGGTCACGTGGGGGGGGCTTCCCTTCCTCCGGGGGGTCCCGTGTGTGGGGGTCGCCCCCTCTTCTGGGGGGGTCCCCAATTCCCGGGGGGCTCCCCTGGGGGGGTTTCCCCTCATCTGGGGGGGTCCCCAACTCCAGGGGGGTCCCGCTAGGGGGCGTTCCCTCATCTGGGGGGGTCCCGGGGGGGGGCGCCCCCTCCTCTAGGGGGGGTCCCCAGTTCCGGGGAGGTCCCCAATTCCAGGGGGCTCCCTTGGGGGGGGTTCCCCTATTCTAGGGGGGTCCCCGTTCCCGGGGGGGGGTCCATTGTGGGGGGGTCCCCTCATCTGGGGGGGTCCCCAACTCCAGGGGGGGTCCCGCTAGGGGGCGTCCTCCCATCTTGAGTGGTCCCGTGGGGGGGCGTTCCCTTTTCCGGGGGGGTCCCCAACTCCAGGGGGCTCCCATGGTGGGGTGACCCTTCCTCTGGGGGTGTCCCCTCTTCCGGGGGGGTCCCCAGTTCCGGGGGGCTCTCCTGGGGGGGCGTCCCCTGTTCTGGGGGGGTCCCCAGCTCTCGGGGGGGTCCCGCTAGGGGGCGTCTTCCCATCTTGAGTGGTCACGTGGGGGGGCGTCCCTTCCTCCGGGGGGGTCCCGTGTGGGGGGGTCCCCTCTTCCGGGGGTGTCCCCAACTCCCGGGGGGCTCTCCTGGGGGGGTTTCCCCTCATTTGGGGGGGGTCCCGTGGGGGGGCGTCCCCTCATCTGGGGGGGTCCCCCAATTCCAGGGGGGCGTCCCTTCCTCCGGGGGGGGGTCCCCAATTCCGGGGGGCTCTCCTGGGGGGGCGTCCCCTGTTCTGGGGGGGGGGGTCCCGTGAGGGGGTCCCCTCCTCAGGGGGTGTCCCCGTTCCCGGGGGGGGGGTCTCCTGGGAGGTGTCCCCTCATCTGGGGGGGGGTCCCCAATTCCAAGGGGCTCTCCCGGGGGGGGGGGTCGCGAGCTCCGGGGGGGGTCCCCTGGGGGGGCGTCCTCTCATCTGGGGGGGGGTCCCGGGGCCGGAGGGGTCCTCTGGGGGGGCTTCTCCTCCTCTGGGGGGGGTCCCCAACTCCCGGGGGGCTTCCCTGGGGGGGCTTCCCCTCATCTGGGGGGGCTCCCGTGAGGGGGTCCCCTCCTCCGGGGGGGTCCCAAACCGCGGGGGGCTCCCCTGGGGGGGCTTCCCCTCATCTGGGGGGGGGTCCCCTGGGGGGTCGTTCTCTCTTCTGGGAGGTTCGCCAACTCCGGGGGGGTCCCGTGTGGGGGGGTCCCCTCTTCCGGGGGTGTCCCCAGCCCCGGGGGTGTCCCCAGCTCCAGGGGGGTCCCCAATTCCGGGGGTCTGTCCCGGGGGGGGCTCCCGGGCGCCCCCCCCAGCCCCCGCAGCAGCTCCAGCACGGCCCCCCGGCCCCGGTGCGCTCGCTTGGTGCCGCGGGGCAGGCGGCGGCACGAGGACAGGTCCAGGTGTGACAGCTGGGGACAGGCCAGCAGCGGCCTGGGGACACCGGGGGACACAGGGGTCAGCCAGGTGTGTCACAGGTGTGACAGCTGGGGACAGGCCAGCAGCGGCCTGGGGACATCGGGGGAGGGGACACAGGGGTCAGCCAGGTGTGTCACAGGTGTGACAGCTGGGGACAGGCCAGCAGCGGCCTGGGGACACCGGGGGAGGGGACACAGGGGTCAGCCAGGTGTGTCACAGGTGTGACAGCTGGGGACAGGCCAGCAGCGGCCTGGGGACACCGGGGGGAGGGAGGGGACACAGGGGTCAGGCAGGTGTGTCACAGGTGTGACAGCTGGGGACAGGCCAGCAGCGGCCTGGGGACACCGGGGGGAGGGAGGGGACACAGGGGTCAGGCAGGTGTGTCACAGGTGTGACAGCTGGGGACAGGCCAGCAGCGGCCTGGGGACACGGGGGGGGGGGCGGGTGTCAGGCAGGTGTGTCACAGGTGTGACAGCTGGGGACAGGCCAGCAGCGGCCTGGGGACATCGGGGGGGGACACAGGTGTCAGGCAGGTGTGTCACAGGTGTGACAGCTGGGGACAGGCCAGCAGCGGCCTGGGGACACCGGGGGACACGGGGGGGGACACAGGGGTCAGGCAGGTGTGTCACAGGTGTGACAGCTGGGGACAGGCCAGCAGCGGCCTGGGGACACCGGGGGAGGGAGGGGACACAGGGGTCAGCCAGGTGTGTCACAGGTGTGACAGCTGGGGACAGGCCAGCAGCGGCCTGGGGACACCGGGGGGGGACAGGTGTCAGGCAGGTGTGTCACAGGTGTGACAGCTGGGGACAGGCCAGCAGCGGCCTGGGGACACCGGGAGGGGACACAGGGGTCAGGCAGGTGTGTCACAGGTGTGACAGCTGGGGACAGGCCAGCAGCGGCCTGGGGACACCGGGGGGACACAGGGGTCAGCCAGGTGTGTCACAGGTGTGACAGCTGGGGACAGGCCAGCAGCGGCCTGGGGACACCGGGGAGGGGACACAGGGGTCAGGCAGGTGTGTCACAGGTGGGACAGCTGGGGACAGGCCAGCAGCGGCCTGGGGACACCGGGGGACACGGGGGGACAGGGGTCAGCCAGGTGTGTCACAGGTGTGACAGCTGGGGACAGGCCAGCAGCGGCCTGGGGACACCGGGGGGGGAGGGGAGGGGACACAGGGGTCAGGCAGGTGTGTCACAGGTGTGACAGCTGGGGACAGGCCAGCAGCGGCCTGGGGACATCGGGGGAGGGGACACAGGGGTCAGGCAGGTGTGTCACAGGTGTGACAGCTGGGGACAGGCCAGCAGCGGCCTGGGGACACCGGGGGGGGACAGGGGTCAGCCAGGTGTGTCACAGGTGTGACAGCTGGGGACAGGCCAGCAGCGGCCTGGGGACACCGGGGGGGGACAGGTGTCAGGCAGGTGTGTCACAGGTGTGACAGCTGGGGACAGGCCAGCAGCGGCCTGGGGACATCGGGGGAGGGGACACAGGGGTCAGGCAGGTGTGTCACAGGTGTGACAGCTGGGGACAGGCCAGCAGCGGCCTGGGGACACCGGGGGGACACGGGGGGGACAGGTGTCAGCCAGGTGTGGCACAGGTGTGCAGCTGGGGACAGGCCAGCAGCGGCCTGGGGACACCGCGGGGGGAGGGGGGGGGACACAGGGGTCAGGCAGGTGTGTCACAGGTGTGACAGCTGGGGACAGGCCAGCAGCGGCCTGGGGACACCGGGGGAGGGGACAGGGGTCAGGCAGGTGTGTCACAGGTGTGACAGCTGGGGACAGGCCAGCAGCGGCCTGGGGACACCGGGAGGGGACACAGGGGTCAGGCAGGTGTGTCACAGGTGTGACAGCTGGGGACAGGCCAGCAGCGGCCTGGGGACACCGGGAGGGGACACAGGGGTCAGGCAGGTGTGTCACAGGTGTGACAGCTGGGGACAGGCCAGCAGCGGCCTGGGGACACCGGGGGAGGGGACAGGGGTCAGGCAGGTGTGTCACAGGTGTGACAGCTGGGGACAGGCCAGCAGCGGCCTGGGGACACCGGGGGGACACAGGGGTCAGCCAGGTGTGTCACAGGTGTGACAGCTGGGGACAGGCCAGCAGCGGCCTGGGGACACGGGAGGGGACACAGGGGTCAGGCAGGTGTGTCACAGGTGTGACAGCTGGGGACAGGCCAGCAGCGGCCTGGGGACACCGGGGGAGGGGACAGGGGTCAGGCAGGTGTGTCACAGGTGTGACAGCTGGGGACAGGCCAGCAGCGGCCTGGGGACACCGGGGGAGGGGACACAGGGGTCAGGCAGGTGTGTCACAGGTGTGACAGCTGGGGACAGGCCCAGCAGCGGCCTGGGGACACGGGGGGACAGGTGTCAGCCAGGTGTGTCACAGGTGTGACAGCTGGGGACAGGCCAGCAGCGGCCTGGGGACACCGGGGGGAGGGGAGGGGACACAGGTGTCAGGCAGGTGTGTCACAGGTGTGACAGCTGGGGACAGGCCAGCAGCGGCCTGGGGACACCGGGGGAGGGAGGGGACACAGGGGTCAGGCAGGTGTGTCACAGGTGTGACAGCTGGGGACAGGCCAGCAGCGGCCTAGGGACACCGGGGAGGGGACACAGGGGTCAGGCAGGTGTGTCACAGGTGTGACAGCTGGGGACAGGCCAGCAGCGGCCTGGGGACATCGGGGGGAGGGAGGGGACACAGGGGTCAGGCAGGTGTGTCACAGGTGTGACAGCTGGGGACAGGCCAGCAGCGGCCTGGGGACACCGGGGGGACACAGGTGTCAGGCAGGTGTGTCACAGGTGTGACAGCTGGGGACAGGCCAGCAGCGGCCTGGGGACACCGGGGGGGGGGACAGGGGTCAGGCAGGTGTGTCACAGGTGTGACAGCTGGGGACAGGCCAGCAGCGGCCTGGGGACACGGGGGGAGGGGGACACAGGGGTCAGCCAGGTGTGTCACAGGTGTGACAGCTGGGGACAGGCCAGCAGCGGCCTGGGGACACCGGGGGAGGGGACACAGGGGTCAGCCAGGTGTGTCACAGGTGGGACAGCTGGGGACAGGCCAGCAGCGGCCTGGGGACACCGGGGGGACACGGGGGGGGGACAGGTGTCAGGCAGGTGTGTCACAGGTGTGACAGCTGGGGGACAGGCCAGCAGCGGCCTGGGGACACCGGGGGGGGGACACAGGGGGTCAGGCAGGTGTGTCACAGGTGTGACAGCTGGGGACAGGCCAGCAGCGGCCTGGGGACACCGGGGGAGGGGACACAGGGGTCAGCCAGGTGTGTCACAGGTGTGACAGCTGGGGACAGGCCAGCAGCGGCTGGGGACACCCGGGGGGGGGACAGGGGTCAGGCAGGTGTGTCACAGGTGTGACAGCTGGGGACAGGCCAGCAGCGGCCTGGGGACACCGCGGGAGGGGAGGGGACACAGGTGTCAGGCAGGTGTGTCACAGGTGTGACAGCTGGGGACAGGCCAGCAGCGGCCTGGGGACACCGCGGGGGGGGGGAGGGGACACAGGGGTCAGGCAGGTGTGTCACAGGTGTGACAGCTGGGGACAGGCCAGCAGCGGCCTGGGGACACCGGGGGGGGACACAGGGGTCAGGCAGGTGTGTCACAGGTGTGACAGCTGGGGACAGGCCAGCAGCGGCCTGGGGACACCGGGGGGGGGACAGGGGTCAGGCAGGTGTGTCACAGGTGTGACAGCTGGGGACAGGCCAGCAGCGGCCTGGGGACACCGGGGGGGGAGGGGACACAGGGGTCAGGCAGGTGTGTCACCTGAGCCACACCCTGAGTGACACCTGACACACCCAGAGTGACCCCTGAGCCACCCAGAGTGACCCCCCCAGAGTGACCTCTGATCTGGCCAGAGTGACCTCTGACCCACCCAGAGTGACCCCTGACCCCCCAGAGTGACCTCTGACACACCCAGAGTGACCCCCAGAGTGACCCCTGACCCCCAGAGTGACCTCTGATCCACTCAGAGTGATCCCTGATCCCCCCAGAGTGACCTCTGACACACCAGAGTGACCCCTGACCCCCCGAGTGACCCACAGGGTGACCTCTGATCCGGCCAGAGTGACCCCTGACCCCCCCAGAGTGACCCCTGACCCCCCAGAGTGACCTCTGACCCACCCAGAGTGACCCCTGACACACCCAGAGTGACCCCTGACCCCCCGAGTGACCCGACCCGAGTGACCCCTGACCACCCAGTGACCCCCCAGTGACCCCGACCCACCCAGAGTGACCCCTGACCCCCAGAGTGACCTCACAAGAGTGACCCCTGACCCACCCAGAGTGACCCCTGACACCCAGAGTGACCCCCGAGTGACCCCCAAGTGTCCCCTGAGCCACAGAGAGTGACCTCTAAACCCCCCAGAGTGACCCCTGACCCCCCCCAGAGTGACCCCAGGGTGACCCCTGACCCACCCAGAGTGACCCCTGACCCCCCCAGAGTGACCCCCAGAGTGACCCCTGACACACCCAGAGTGACCCCTGACACACCCAGAGTGACCTCTGACCCCCCGAGTGACCCCTGACCCACCCAGAGTGACCTCTGACCCCCCGAGTGACCCCTGACCCCACCCAGAGTGACCTCTGACCCCCCGAGTGACCCCCTGACCCACCCAGAGTGACCCCTGAGTGTCCCCTGACACCTCCCAGTGACCTCTGACCCCCCCAGTGACCCCCAGAGTGACCTCTGATCTGGCCAGAGTGACCCCTGACACACCCAGAGTGACCCCTGACCCTCCAGTGACCCCCCCAGAGTGACCTCTGACCCCCCCGTGACCCCCCCAGTGACCCCTTACCACCCAGTGACCCCCAAGTGTCCCCTGAGCCACAGAGAGTGACCCCTGACCCCCCAGTGTGACCCCTGATCCCCTGAGTGACCCCCCAGAGTGACCTCTGACCCCCTCCGAGTGACCCCTGACCCCCCAAAGTGACCCCTGAGCCCCCGAGTGACCCCCAGGGTGACCTCTGACCCACCCAGAGTGACCCCTGACACACCCAGAGTGACCTCTGACCCACCCAGAGTGACCCCTGACACACCCAGAGTGACCTCTGACACCCCAGTGACCCCACCAGAGTGACCCCTGAGTGTCCCCTGACACCTCCCAGTGACCCCTGACCCCCCCCAGAGTGACCCCTGACCCCCAGAGTGACCCCGAATCACCCTGGCAATGTCCCCACATTGCCGTGTCATCCCGTGTCCCCTGATGTCCCCGCCGTGTCCCCATGTCCCCTCAATGTGTCCCCATGTCCCCCCCCGATGTCCCCGATGTCACACCGCAGCTCGGGGGGGCTCACGGGGGTCCCCGTGTCCCCTCCGTCCCCCGATGTCCCCAATGTCCCCCGTTGTCCCCGATGTCCCATCCCCATGTCCCCTCCCCCGATGTCCCCAATGTCCCCATGTCCCGGTGTCCCCCCTCCATGTCCCTGATGTCCCCCCCCGATGTCCCCAATGTCCCCAATGTCCCCAGTGTCACACCGCAGCTCGGGGGGGCTCAGGGGGGTCCCCATGTCCCCTCCCCCCGATGTCCCCATCCCCCCTCGATGTCCCCATATCCCCGTGTCCCCATGTCCCGGTGTCCCCCATGTCCCCCATGTCCCCAATGTCCCCAATGTCCCCAATGTCGCACCGCAGCTCGGGGGGGCTCACGGGGGTCCCCGTGTCTCCCATGTCCCACCCCCCCCGATGTCCCCCGGTCCCGTGTCCCTGGTGTCACCCACGATGTCCCCAATGTCCCCAATGTCACACCGCAGCTCGGGGGGGGCTCATGGGGGTCCCCATGTCCCCTCCCCCCGATGTCTCCAATGTCCCCAATGTCCCCATGTCCCCAATGTCCCCAATGTCCCCCCCGATGTCCCATGTCCCGCCCCCCCCGATGTCCCCAATGTCCCCCCCGATGTCCCCATGTCCCGCCCCCCCCGATGTCCCCAATGTCCCCAATGTCCCCATATCCCCATGTCCCGCCCTCCCCGATGTCCCCATGTCCCCCCCCATGTCCCCGATGTCCCCGATGTCCCCATGTCCCCCTCGATGTCCCCAATGTCGCACCGCAGCTCGGGGGGCTCACGGGGGTCCCCGTGTCCCCTTCCCCCGATGTCCCCGATGTCCCCATGTCCCCCCCGATGTCCCCAATGTCCCCAATATCCCCAATGTCCCCAATGTCCCCAATATCCCCAATGTCCCGATGTCCCCATGTCCCCCCTGATGTCCCCAATGTCCCCAATATCCCCAATGTCCCCGATGTCCCCATGTCGCCCCTCGATGTCCCCATATCCCGTGTCCCCGATGTCCCCCATGTCCCCAATGTCCCCATGTCCCCAATGTCCCCCCGATGTCCCCCCCAATGTCCCCCAATGTCGCACCGCAGCTCGGGGGGGCTCACGGGGGTCCCCATGTCCCCTCCCCCCAATGTCCCCAATGTCCCCATGTTCCGGTGTCCCCCCCCCATGTCTCTGGTGTCCCCCCCGATGTCCCCGATGTCCCCAATGTCCCCAATGTCCCCGTGTCCCCCCTCAATGTCCCCAATGTCGCACCGCAGCTCGGGGGGGCTCACGGGGGTTCCCCTGTCCCGGTGTCCCCCCCAATGCCCCCATGTCCCCGCCCCCCCCCCCCACGATGTCCCCGATGTCCCCTGTCCCCCCCCAATTTCCCCATGTCCCCCCCGATGTCCCCGATGTCCCCTCCCCCCAATGTCCCCAATGTCCCCGATGTCCCCGATGTCCCCAATGTCCCCGTGTCCCCCCCGATGTCCCCAATGTCGCACCGCAGCTCGGGGGGGCTCACGGGGGTCCCCCGCCAGCTTCAGGACCCTGAGGGGGTCTCGGGGGCCGAAGGCGGCCAAAGCCCCCCCCAGGTCGGGGTCGCGGCGGCCGCTCAGGTCCAGCTCCAGCAGCGTCCGGTGCCACCGCAGCGTCACCGCCCGCCACGACAGCGCCGCGGGGACAGCGACAGGCGACAGCGACAGCGGGCAGGCCGGGGAGAGCGGCGCCCGCACCACCGCTCCAGCCCTGGGGACAGCGACAGGGACATCAGAGGGGACAGCGACAGGGGACAGGGACAGGGACAGGGGACAGGGGACAGGGACAGGGACAGGGACAGGGGACAGGGACAGGGACAGGGGACAGGGACAGGGGACAGGGGACAGGCCGGGGACAGCGGCGCCAGCAGCCGCTCCAGCTCTGGGGACACAGAGTGACAATGGGACAGGGACAGGGACAGGCGACAGCGACAGCGACAGCGGGCAGGCCGGGGAGAGCGGCGCCACCAGCCGCTCCAGCCCTGGGGACAGCGACAGTGACATCAGAGGGGACAGGGACAGGGACAGGGACAGGGACAGGGATGGGGACAGGGGACAGGGACAGGGACAGGACAAGGACAGGGACAGGGACAGGGGACAGGGGACAGGGGACAGCGACAGGGGACAGCGACAGGGGACAGGGACAGGGGACAGGGGACAGGGACAGGGGACAGGGACAGGGACAGGGGACAGGACAGGGACAGGGGACAGGGGACAGGGGACAGGGACAGGGACAGGGGACAGGGACAGGGACAGGGGACAGGGGACAGGGACAGGGGACAGGGATGGGACAGGGACAGGGGACAGGGGACAGGGACAACGGGACACGGACAGGCGGTAACGCGTCGTGACATCTCACGACACATCCCCCCCCACCCCCATGACACACTCCTGTTCCCCCCCTGTCCCCCCAGGTGTGTCCCCATCCCCCCCAGGTGTGCCCCTGTCCCCCCCAATGACCCCCCAGGTGTGTCCCATCCCCCCAGGTGTGCCCCTGTCCCCCCCAATGACCCCCCAGGTGTGTCCCCATCCCCCCCAGGTGTCCCTCACCTGCGCAGGGCAGCTCCAGCAGCCCCTGGGGGGTCACCTGGGAGCCCCGTGCAGCTCCAGGTGCCGCAGGTGTGTCCCCGTCCCCCCAGGTGTGTCCCTGTCCCCTCAATGACCCCCCAGGTGTATCCCCGCCCCCCCCCCCCCCATTCTCTCACCTGCGCAGGGCAGCTCCAGCAGCCCCTGGGGGGTTACCTGGGGAGCCCCGTGCAGCTCCAGGTGCCGCAGGTGGGGGGCGCGGCGCAGCAGGCGGAGCAGCAGGGGGTCCCCCGCCCCCCCCCGGCGCCCCCAGCCCCAATTCCCGCAGCCGGGGGAAGGCGGGGGGAGGGGCGGGGGGGGCGCGGGGGGCGCGCGGGGGCACCCAGAGGGCCCCGCCCAGCCGCAGCACCTGGGACAGGTGAGAGTGGGGGGACACACACCTGAGGACAGGTGAGGGACACACCTGAGACAGGTGAGGGGAAACACCTGAGACAGGTGAGGGACACACCTGGGACAGGTGAGGGGAAACACCTGAGACAGGTGAGGGGGGGAAACACCTGAGACAGGTGAGGGACACACCTGGGACAGGTGAGGGGGACACACCTGAGACAGGTGAGGTGGGGGGGAAACACCTGAGACAGGTGAGGGACACACCTGAGACAGGTGAGGGGGACACACCTGAGACAGGTGAGGTGGGGGGGGAAACACCTGAGACAGGTGAGGGACACACCTGAGACAGGTGAGGGGAAACACCTGAGACAGGTGAGGGGGGGGACACACCTGGGACAGGTGAGGGGGGACACACCTGAGACAGGTGAGGGGGGGACACACACCTGGGACAGGTGAGGGGAAACACCTGAGACAGGTGAGGGGGGGGCACCCACAGGGCCCCACCCAGCCGCAACACCTGGGACAGGTGAGAGGGGGGGAAACACCTGAGACAGGTGAGGGGAAACACCTGAGACAGGTGAGGGGGGGAAACACCTGAGACAGGTGAGGGGGGGGCACCCACAGAGCCCCGCCCAACCGCAGCACCTGGGACAGGTGAGAGGGGGAAACACCTGAGACAGGTGAGGGGGGACACACCTGAGACAGGTGAGGGACACACCTGAGACAGGTGAGGGGGGGGAAACACCTGAGTCAGGTGAGGGAAACACCTGAGACAGGTGAGTGGGGGACACACACAGGGCCCCGCCCAGCCGCAGCACCTGGGACGGTGAGGTGAGGGGAAACACCTGAGACAGGTGAGTGGGGGACACACACACCAGGGCCCCGCCCAGCCGCAGCACTGGGACAGGTGAGGGGAACACCTGAGACAGGTGAGGGGGGGGAAACACCTGAGACAGGTGAGGGACACACCTGAGACAGGTGAGTGGGGGACACACCCACAGAGCCCCGCCCAGCCGCAACACCTGGGACAGGTGAGGGGGGGGAAAACACCTGAGACAGGTGAGGGGGGGGACACACCTGAGACAGGTGAGGGGGGGGAAACACCTGAGACAGGTGAGGGGGGGGACACACCTGAGACAGGTGAGGGGGAAAAACACCTGGGACAGGTGGGGGGGGCACCCACAGGGCCCCGCCCAACCACAGCACCTGAGACAGGTGAGGGGGGGGGAAATACCTGAGACAGGTGAGGGGGGACACACCTGAGACAGGTGAGGGGGGGGACACACCTGAGACAGGTGAGGAGGGGAAAACACCTGAGACAGGTGAGGGGGGACACACCTGAGACAGGTGAGGGACACACCTGAGACAGGTGAGGGACACACCTGAGACAGGTGAGGGGGGAAACACCTGAGACAGGTGAGGGACACACCTGAGACAGGTGAGGGACACACCTGAGACAGGTGAGGGGGGGAAACACCTGAGACGGGTGGGGGGGGGAAACACCTGGGACAGGTGAGCGGGGGGACACACCTGAGACAGGTGAGGGACACACCTGGGACAGGTGAGGGGGGGAAACACCTGAGACAGGTGAGGGGGGGCACCCACAGGGCCCCGCCCAACCGCAGCACCTGGGACAGGTGAGAGGGACACACCTGAGACAGGTGAGGGGGGGGCACCCACAGAGCCCCGCCCAACCGCAGCACCTGGAACAGGTGAGGGGAAACACCTGAGGCAGGTGAGGGGGGGGGAAACACCTGAGACAGGTGAGGGGGGAAACACCTGAGACAGGTGAGGGGGGGACACACACAGGGCCCCCGCCCAACCGCAGCACCTGGGACAGGTGAGGGGGGGGGGGACACACCTGAGACAGGTGAGGGACCACACCTGGGACAGGTGAGGGGAAACACCTGAGACAGGTGAGGGGGGGGCACCCACAGAGCCCCACCCAGCCGCAGCACCTGGGACAGGTGAGAGGGGGGGAAACACCTGAGACAGGTGAGGGGGGGGAAACACCTGAGACAGGTGAGGGACACACCTGGGACGGGGGGGGACACACCTGGGACAGGTGAGGGGGGGAACACCTGGGACAGGTGAGGGGGGGAACACCTGGGACAGGTGAGGGGAGGGGAAAACACCTGAGACAGGTGAGGCGGGGCACCCACAGGGCTCCACACAGCCACAGCACCTGAGACAGGTGAGGGGGGGAAACACCTGAGGCAGGTGAGGGGGGGGAAACACCTGAGACAGGTGAGAGGGAGACACCAGGGCCCCGCCCAACCGCAGCACCTGGACAGGTGAGGGAAACACTGAGACAGGTGAGGGGGGGAACACCTGGGACAGGTGAGGGGAAACACCTGAGACAGGTGAGGGGGGACACACCTGAGACAGGTGAGGGGGGGAACACCTGGGACAGGTGAGGGGAAACACCTGAGACAGGTGAGGGGGGACACACCTGAGACAGGTGAGGGGGGGAACACCTGGGACAGGTGAGGGGAAACACCTGAGACAGGTGAGGGGGGGAAACACCTGAGACAGGTGAGGGGAAACACCTGAGACAGGTGAGGGGAAACACCTGAGACAGGTGAGGGGAAACACCTGAGACAGGTGAGGGGGGGGGGAAACACTGAGGCAGGTGAGGGGGGCACCCACAGGGCCCCGCCCAACCGCAGCACCTGGGACAGGTGAGGGGGGAGACACCTGAGACAGGTGAGGGGAAACACCTGAGACAGGTGGGGGGGGGGGAAACACCTGAGACAGGTGAGGGGGGAAACACCTGAGACAGGTGAGGGGGGGGGGAAACACCTGAGGCAGGTGAGGGGGGGGGAAACACCTGAGGCAGGTGAGGGGGGCACCCACAGGGCCCCGCCCAACCGCAGCACCTGGGACAGGTGAGATGGGGGGAAACACACCTGAGACAGGTGAGGGGGGGGGACACACACCTGGGACAGGTGAGGGACACACCTGAGACAGGTGAGGGGGGGGGGAAAACACCTGAGACAAGTGAGGGACACACCTGGGACAGGTGAGAGGGGAAACACCTGGGACAGGTGAGAGGGACACACCTGAGACAAGTGAGGGGGGGAAACACCCACAGGGCCCCGCCCAACCGCAGCACCTGGGACAGGTGAGGGGAAACACCTGAGACAGGTGAGGGACACACCTGGGACAGGTGAGAGGGGGGGAAACACCTGGGACAGGTGAGAGGGGGGGAAACACCTGAGACAGGTGAGGGGAAACACCTGAGACAGGTGAGGGGGGGACACACCTGAGACAGGTGAGGGGGGGATACACCTGGGACAGGTGAGGGGGGGGCACCCACAGGGCCCCACCCAGCCGCAGCACCTGGGACAGGTGAGGGACACACCTGAGACAGGTGAGGGGGGGCACCCACAGAGCCCCGCCCAACCGCAAGCACCTGGGACAGGTGAGGGGAGGGGAAACACCTGAGACAGGTGAGGGGGGGGCACACCTGTGTCAGGTGAGTTTTTGGGCTGCCCAGGTGGGTTTAGGGGGTTTTTGGGGTTGCCAGGTGCAGTTTTTCGGGTCCCCAGGTGAGTTTTTGGGGTCCCTAGGTGTGATTTTGGGGGATTTTGAGGTGCCCAGGTACAGGATTTGGGGTCCTAGGTGTGATTTCGGGGTGCCCAGGTGAGTTTTGGGGGTCCCAGGTGAGTTTTGGGGTACCTGCAGCAGGGGGCAGGCCGCCTGCAGCCGCTCCAGGGGCAGCGGGAGGGGGATTTGGGGTGCCCAGATGTGATTTTGGGCTGGCCAGGTGAGTTTTTGGGGTCCCCAGGTGAGTTTTTGGGGGTCCCAGGTGTGATTTTGGGGTTCCCAGGTGAGTTTTTGGGGGTCCCAGGTGATTTTGGGGTTCCCAGGTGAGTTTTTGGGGTGCCCAGATGTGATTTGGGGGGATTTTGGGGTGCCCAGGTGGGTTTAGGGGGTTTTCGGGGTGCCCAGGTGCAGTTTTTGGGGTGTCCAGGTGTGATTTTGGGGTGCCCAGGTGAGTTTTTGGGGTTTCTAGGTGGGTTTAGGGGTTTTTTGGGGTGCCCAGGTGAGTTTCGGGGTGCCCAGGTGAGTTTTTGGGGTGCCCAGGTGAGTTTCGGGGTGCCCAGGTGAGTTTTTGGGGTGCCCAGGTATGATTTTGGGGGTGCCCAGGTGTGATTTTGGGGGATTTTGGAGTTCCCAGGTGGGTTTTTGGGGTTTCCAGGTGGGTTTAGGGGGTTTTGGGGGTGCCCAGGTGGGTTTAGGGGGTTTTTGGGGTTCCCAGTTGAGTTTTTGGGTGCCCAGGTGAGTTTTTGGGTTCCCAGGTGAGTTTTTGGGGGTCCCAGGTGGCTTTAGGGGGGTTTTCAGGGTGCCCAGGTGAGTTTTGGGGGTTCCCAGGTGGGTTTAGGGGGTTTTTGGGGTGCCCAGGTGCATTTTTGGGGTCCCCAGGTGAGTTTTGGGGGTCCCAGGTGAGTTTTTGGGGTACCTGCAGCAGGGGCCAGGCCGCCTGCAGCCGCTCCAGGGGCAGCGGGAGGGGGATTTTGGGGTTCCCAGGTGTGTTTTTGGGGTGCCCAGGTATGATTTTGTGGGTCCCCAGGTGTGATTTTTGGGGGATTTTGGGGTTCCCAGGTGTGTTTAGGGGGTTTTGGGGTCCCAGGTGTGATTTTGGGGGTGCCCAGATGTGATTTGGGGGGATTTTGGGGTTCCCAGCTGGGTTTAGGGGGTTTTTGAGGTCCCCAGGTGCGTTTTTGGGGTGCCCAGGTGGGTTTAGGGGGTTTTTGAGGTCCCCAGGTGAGTTTTTGGGGTTCCCAGGTGGGTTTAGGGGGTTTTTGAGGTCCCCAGGTGCGTTTTTGGGGTGCCCAGGTACGATTTTGGGGGTGTCCAGGTGTGATTTGGGGGATTTTGGGGTTCCCAGGTGTGAATTTGGGGTTCCCAGGTGGGTTTAGGGGGTTTTTGGGGTTCCCAGGTGAGTTTTTGAGTGCCCAGGTGAGTTTTTGGGGTCCCCAGGTGAGTTTTTGGGTGCCCAGGTGAGTTTTTGGGGTCCCCAGGTGAGTTTTGGGGGTCCCAGGTGAGTTTTGGGTGCCCAGGTGAGTTTTGGGGTACCTGCAGCAGGGGGCAGGCCGCCTGCAGCCGCTCCAGGGGCAGCGGGAGGGGGATTTTGGGGTCCCAGGTGAGATTTTGGGGTGTCCAGGTGTGATTTTGGGGGATTTTGGGGTCCCAGGTGGGATTTTGGGGTTCCCAGCTGGGTTTAGGGGGATTTTGAGGTCCCCAGGTGCATTTTTTGGGGTCCCCAGGTGAGTTTTTGGGGTGCCCAGGTGAGTTTTTGGGTAACCAGGTGCGTTTTTGGGGGTCCCAGGTGTGTTTTTGGGGTGCCCAGGTGCGTTTTTGGGGTTCCCAGGTGAGTTTTCGGGGTGCCCAGGTGGGTTTAGGGGGTTTTGGGGGGCCCAGCTGAGTTTTTGGGGTGCCCAGGTGTGATTTTGCACGTCCCAGGTGTGATTTTGGGGGATTTTGGGGTTCCCAGGTGTGTTTTTGGGGTGCCCAGGTGGGTTTAGGGGGTTTTCGGGGTCCCCAGGTACAGTTTTTGGGGTCCCCAGGTGAGTTTTCAGGGTTCCCAGGTGTGATTTTGGGGTCCCCAGGTGACTTTTGGGGAGCCCAGGTGGGTTCCCATGTGGGTTTTTGGGGGTGCCCAGGTGTGATTTTGGGGTTCTCAGGTGGGTTTGGGGGGTTTTTGGGCTCCCCAGGTGAGTTTTCGGGGTCCCCAGGTGAGTTTTCAGGGATCCCAGATGGGTTTAGGGGGTTTTCGGGGTGCCCAGGTGAGTTTTTGGGTAACCAGGTGCGTTTTTGGGGGTCCCAGGTGTGATTTTGGGGTCCCAGGTGAGTTTTCGGGGTGCCCAGGTGTGTTTTTTGGGGTGCCCAGGTGAGTTTTTGGGTCCCCAGGTGAGTTTTGGCGGTCCCAGGTACAGTTTTTGGGGTGCCCAGGTGAGTTTTCGGGGTGCCCAGGTGAGTTTTTGGGTGCCCAGGTGTGTTTTTGGGGTTCCCAGGTGTGATTTTGGGGTTCTCAGGTGAGATTTTGGGGTTCTCAGGTGAGTTTTTGGGGTGCCCAGGTGGCTTTAGGGGGGTTTTCAGGGTGCCCAGGTGAGTTTTTGGGGTGCCCAGGTGAGTTTTCGGGGTGCCCAGGTATGATTTTGGGGGTGTCCAGGTGTGATTTTGGGGGATTTTTGGGGTTCCCAGGTGGGTTTAGGGGGTTTTTGGGGTGCCCAGGTGCGTTTTTGGGGTGCCCAGGTGAGTTTTTGGGGTGCCCAGGTGAGTTTTGGGGTGCCCAGGTGTGATTTTGGGGTGCCCAGGTGTGTTTTTGGGGGTCCCAGGTGTGATTTCGGGGTCCCCAGGTGAGTTTTTGGGGGTCCCAGGTGTGATTTTGGGGTGCCCAGGTGCGTTTTTGGGGTGCCCAGGTGTGATTTTGGGGTGCCCAGGTGAGTTTTTGGGGGTCCCAGGTGTGATTTTGGGGTGCCCAGGTGCGTTTTTGGGGTTCCCAGGTGCGATTTTGGGGTCCCCAGGTGAGTTTTGGGGTGCCCAGGTGTGATTTTGGGGTTCCCAGGTGGGTTTAGGGGGTTTTTGCGGTGCCCAGATGTGATTTTGGGCTGGCCAGGTGAGTTTTTGGGGTGCCCAGGTGTGATTTTGGGGTTCCCAGGTGGGTTTAGGGGATTTTCGGGGTCCCCAGGTACAGTTTTTGGGGTGCCCAGGTGAGTTTTTGGGGTGCCCAGGTGCGTTTTTGGGGTCCCCAGGTGAGTTTTTGGGGTTCCCAGGTGGGTTTAGGGGGTTTATGGGGTGCCCAGATGTGATTTTGGGCTGGCCAGGTGAGTTTTTGGGGTGCCCAGGTGAGTTTTTGGGGGTCCCAGGTGTGATTTTGGGGTTCCCAGGTGAGTTTTTGGGGGTCCCAGGTGATTTTGGGGTTCCCAGGTGAGTTTTTGGGGTGCCCAGATGTGATTTGGGGGGATTTTGGGGTGCCCAGGTGGGTTTAGGGGGTTTTCGGGGTGCCCAGG
Source organism: Phylloscopus trochilus trochilus (assembly GCA_016584745.2). Taxonomy (NCBI): domain Eukaryota; kingdom Metazoa; phylum Chordata; class Aves; order Passeriformes; family Phylloscopidae; genus Phylloscopus; species Phylloscopus trochilus. Next base: position 549 of record WQNJ02000483.1, on the reverse strand, counting down.
TGCAGTTTTTGGGGTGTCCAGGTGTGATTTTGGGGTGCCCAGGTGTGATTTTGGGGTCCCCAGGTGAGTTTTTGGGGGTCCCAGGTGTGATTTTGGGGGATTTTGAGGTGCCCAGGTGAGATTTGGGGTCCCCAGGTGTGATTTTAGGGTTTCCAGGTGGGTTTAGGGGGTTTTCGGGGTCCCCAGGTGTGTTTTTGGGGTGCCCAGGTGAGTTTTTGGGGTTCTCAGGTGAGATTTCGAGGTTCCCAGGTGTGTTTTTGGGGTTCCCAGGTGGGTTTAGGGGGTTTTCGGGGTCCCCAGGTGAGTTTTTGGGGTGCCCAGGTGAGTTTTTGGGGTCCCAGGTGAGTTTTTGGGGTGCCCAGGTGCGTTTTTGGGGTGCCCAGGTATGATTTTGGGGGTGTCCAGGTGTGATTTTGGGGGATTTTGGGGTTCCCAGGTGGGTTTAGGGGGGTTTTCGGGGTGCCCAGGTGAGTTTTTGGGGTTCCCAGGTGCGATTTTGGGATTCCCAGGTGAGTTTAGGGGGATTTTTGGGGTCGCCAGGTGAGTTTT